>JAWZYV010014763.1:0-82897 GCA_038373885.1 Cheiracanthium punctorium
TAGAAATTAGACTATTTAGCAAGTGGTTCAAATGAACTGTGACTCCAAAACTTCCTTGGTCCGTATACATGATTTAAAGAAAAAATGCAAAACGACTGCTTACGATTTTGAAAATCTTTCCAATTTTGAAATTGTTATTGAGTATTTAAAGGTGCTCTTAGGGGAACTGTTGCCAGGAGTGAGAATCTGTTCTTTGCTCTTCTGATTACAAGCATCAATGTTACTCAGAAACGGTTCAATTTGAAAAAATGGTTTCATGATTGAAAATCTATTTGTTTGAATTTCATGTAAAGAACGCAATTGCTTTTTTGCTGACCCAATATTATCACTGTGTTTGTTATTTCCCTTTTTTCATTTTATATATTTGTCTGCAATGCGCAATATATTTATAAGATTTTTAGCGATATTTTAATTTATAGTTAGATGAATATTAAGGCAGAAAAATGTGATTTTGAATGTTTGTTACATGTTTGATAAAGTATGAGGAAGTCCAAAAACCTGATATTTCAGATATTAAAAAAGGTCAAATTCATGTCTGGAATGTTAAGGATGTTGGTTTTTCAGAAATAGGAGGTTGTACTGGAAAAGATACATCTACTGCATCTAATTCTATTCATGGAAAATATTTTATTTGGGGAGAAATAATAGTGGAAGCAATAATAGACGCTTTATAGAATCACCTTCAAACTGTACAAACCTCCAATTCATTTGCTTAAATATTTGCTATTTTTTAATGCCGCTAACTTTTACTATTTTTGTGCAAAATAAATCTCATTTACATTTATTTTACACAATTTAAAAAAAAATTGTCACTTAATAAATTTATATATGATCCCCTAACTCATGAAAACAACACATTTTACTTAATATAAATTAAACTACTGAAAATAGAAATTTGAAATTCTGCACAGCCATGTAACATTACTTTCTGCATCTATTTCCATCAAAATTTGGCTAAGTCGCTATTAATATTTTTTAATATTAATTTAATAATCTATGATATGAATTAAAATATGAAAAATTATTTGAACATAGGGGGAGGAGGATTTTGGAAGCTCATAACTGACTCATTTTCTGTTCCAATGTATTCAAAATTGGTATCTGTGGTTAAAATGAGCTAAAATTTTGAAATATGAAGTGAAATCCAGAGGGTGCCATTGGGAGAAAAAAAAAAAAAGGTGCTGCGAATTTTAATATGGAGATGGGTCCTTATGCAATTTTTATGTACAGCAAATTAAAGTGTACGTCCATCATAAACAATTGGTATGTGCCACTTTGCTGTCCGACGAACGACGTCAGAATAAAGTACAAGTGGGCATTTTTTTTTTTTTTTTTTTTTTTTTTTGTCGCAGCTGTACATATTTTCAGTAGACTTAACTTTAAAAATCAATTGAAACTTGCAGAAAATCGTACATGAATTTAAATAACTAAATTCAATTAAAAAACATGCAAAATAAAGGTTAATTTTTAATCATTAGGTATTGGAGACTTGAATTAAGGAATGATGAGTAAGAGATTGCCATTTAGAAAAAGGATGAAGATTGAAAATTTCTCCCTACCGCTGTAAATAAATTTTGAAGACAGAATAATCGCAGTTTTTTTTTAATTATCGGATTTCCGGAGCAAATTAAAAATATCGGAGAAACTCGATGTGAAGAGAATATAAAATTACATTATTTCTGGGACTACCATGAGAGAAATCGCATATACTGGGTGCACATATATTTCAAATGATATTGCACCGTGCTTATAATTAAACTTCATCTGTAAGCAGCAGTCGACAGCTGAAAAGGATGAGAAGATCGCCTCTAAATTTGCAAATGGACACTACATGAGATGTGCTTAAGTTTTTTTTTTTTTTTTTTTAGTTCAGAAAATGTCTGCTAAGCGGCACTTTGCAGCATGAAATCAACTCTAAATATTAACCTAACTAGTTATAAATGTGCTCAAAAACTACTCAAAATATTGAAATTGTGGGTTTCTTTTGAATGATCCAGTGTTAAATTTGCTGTTTTATCCGTTAAAAAATGTATCCCTCTGTTTTATGTATCACTTTATCAAGAATGTTCACATATAATTTACATCCTGTCCCATGCATATTATAGATATAACTTTAGTAGTATATGGACGGATATCCGGTAGTTATGTTTCGGATATCCGACGGTATTTCGGATATTGAAAAATCAGCCGGGTAGGGCAGATACCGAATACTTGCCGGATATCCGTTACATTCCTAAATAAGACGACAGTGAAAAAAATCGATTTAGTCGGTTCTTGAGTGAATCGTTTAAATCACAGATTCTCAAACTTTTTTCAACTAACGCCCACTTCGGCATTTAAAAAAAAACCCAGCGGGCTACTCCCGCTGGTAAGCGAGGATATGAAACCAGTATTATCATACAATTTCAAAAATGCTATTTCCTTAAGCTCTCAGTAAATTGCGCCCAATCTAAAACTGTGCAAACCGAACTCACTTTCTCAAAACGGCCTATCAGCCATTTTATTTTTCGCCAAGCTGAAAAATTTCTCATATTAGTCTTGGAAATCTTGAATCCTTATTATTTTGCGTATAAAACATTTCATTCCTGCTGTGATTTCCCATGCACACGATATTATAATTAAAAAAATATTCTTACAAATATAAACTAACCAAAAAAAATCATTATTATTCTTTTATTTTTACTTTAAGAATTTAAAACATTTTATTCGGCAACCACGATGCTTATTTCACACTCTTTTCACTATAGGGCAATTAAGGAATTACGGAGAGCAAAAAATAGCTTTTTCGACTTGTTTTTTCTCAATATCTCCTAAAATAGTTCGATTTTCGAAATTAGAGTTAGCGGAAGACCTTCCTCACAATTTTCCGAATCCGTGGACACCTTGGTCGAAACTCAACTTCCCGCCGTTCCAGAGGAGATAGGCCCACATACATACATAGATACATACACACACGCGTTTGTTTACCGCCCGGATTTTATTAGTAGGGATAAATAAATAAAAAAAGTGACTCCCATATCTTTAATGATATACATTGATACAAATATATGGTTCCATTTTTAGTATTTTATTTAATTTTAAAATTAACAAAATGACGAATACTAGTTTTGCTATAAAACTTGATCATTAAAGGAAGTAAACCAAACTATAGTGAAACACCGATTTATCGTTTTTCAGCCTATAACGTCACGCTCCATAGGTCTATAATATTTTTCTGTACTTGCAATGTTAGAAAATCCCATTTGACAAAGTTACATTTCCCGCTTTATTTATTAACTTATCTATTTTTTTTTCGGAATAATTAATGATCATATGATGATGAAAATGCCAATGAGAAAATATATATAATTTCATCAGCGATTGAAGAAATCCAAGCTGTAAAAGTTTTGAGAGTCAAATTTTTCTGAGTAACCCATTCGGAGTACCCATTCAACTTCTAGTCCCCGATATCGGAAAGAGCTTCTCGCCTGCATTTACCCTGTCGGAGAAAGACAGTGGTATTTCCCATTTAGAGTCCGACATCTTCGTGGCAACACAGAGAGGTGGTCTTCCGGAATGTGAAGTCGTGAGCGGAGGAGGGTTGATTTATCGGCTACGGAGAGCTTTTCCGACAACATCGTGGTAGGTTGTGGAATGAAATATCTCTCTGCCACCAAATAATTTTGCCCTACAAATTCTGATTACTGGATTGTTCGGAGTTCTGGAAACTCGGAGAATCGAAGTTTTGATTACAGAAAGAGAACTGTACTTTAAAAAAATGAACAAAACTGACACAGCTGTCTTTAATTCTACGGTTTTCAACCTGGACAAAACTCTTGACAACTGAAATTGGCTATCTTTCCAATGAAGCAATAGCTGAAATCAAACTTTTTCTCAAAATTTTCCAAAAATTTAGAAAGGGCCAAATGAATGACAGAAAAAGAAAAATCATCTAGTCTTTTATATTATGCCTGGAGGATTGAACAAAAATACCGCCCAATAAAAATAATTACAGGTAAGTGCGAAATTTAAAGAAGTGCTTTTGAGAGAAAATGGCAATTAAAAAATATTGAAACAAGGTCAGTTATCAGTGCGTGATTACGTAAAACCAAAACGGAACCAGTAAAATTATTTACTTTAATTGTATAAAATCCTGCAAACCAGTAAGACTTTTCTTCTCATGTTTTCAGTTCTATCTAAATATTAGACTTTATTTTTATTTATTTATTGGGAGGGGGTGTTAAACAGTTTTTTTAAAGCATTTAAAACATTCATTTTTAGAACATCAGCTCACGTAAACCTACCTGCATTTTTCATTCAACATTTGGGGAAAATTGGTTTACTTTGTTTTTTATTTTTTTCCAATGCAGCAGATGAAACAGACATTACCCTAACACCATACAAAGATCAAAAACACAAGGGAACGTAAGCACAGAAAGCAAAAATACATAAAAGCAAATCTCAAGAAATCTATATAAATAAAATTAGACTTTTGTCTGTACATTTCTTGGAATTCAAAAATTTTGCGATTTCTATCCGTTTCAAGCACCCGGGAATCCGATGCCACCCTCAAAAAAAAGTTTGTCTGTCTGTCATTCTGTCATTCTGTCATTCTGTCCGTGACGCTTTTTTTGTTTAAGCATCACGTCAAAACGACTGAAGAGAATGGCATGAAATTGGGTGTCATGATAGGTGGTCACTCAACTTAAAACATAGGGGTCGAATTTTTCAAAAATCTTGATTAGATTTTCAGATTTTGCGAAAATCGTTTCAAACTGCGTAAATTTGTGTTCAAGCATCACGTAAAAACGACTGAAGCGAATGATATGAAATTGGGTGTCATAATAGGTGGTCACTCAACTTAAAACATAGGCGTCGAATTTTTAAAAAAATCTTCATTGGATTTGGAGATTTTGCGAAAATCCTTTCAAACTGCGTAAATTTGTCTTCAAGCATCACGTAAAAACGACTGAAGCGAATGATATGAAATTGAGTGTCATGATAGGTGGTCACTCAACTTAAAGCATAGGCGTCGAATTTTTAAAAAATCTTCATTGGATTTTGGGATTTTGCGAAAATCCTTTCAAACTGCGTAAATTTGTCTTCAAGCATCACGTAATAACTGCAAAGGTGAAAAAATAATATTTGGTGAAATGATAGGTGGTTACTCACTTTAAACTATAAGCATCTAATTTAAAAAAATCGATCCGATTTCGAGATTTTGCGAAAATCGTTTAAAAGAGTGAATCTTTGTTCACGCATAACTTAATAACGACTAAAGCGAATGATATGAAATTTGGTCACATGATAGATGGCTGCTCAACAAAAACTATAGGTGTCCAATTTTTTAAACATTTTTATGAGATTTTGTGAAAATTCTCTCAAAATACGTTTATATTTCTTCAAACATCACGTAATAACGACTAATACCAATGATACGAAATTTAGTGATAGGATAGGTAGTTGCTAATCTTAATTTATTGGCGTTGAATTTTAAAAATATTTTGATTGCATTTTGAGATTTTGTGAAAATCGTTTTAAAATGCTGAAATTTTGTTCCTGCATCACGGAATAAAGACTGCAGGGAATGAAACGAAATTGGGTGACAGGATAGGTTGTCACTCAACTTAAATTCTAGGCTTCCAGTTTTTCAAAAATATTGATTAGATTTTGAGATTTTGCAAAATTATTTCAATATGCGTAAATATTCGTTCGCGCGTCACATAGTTACGACTAAAGCGAATGAAATGATATTACTTAATTACTCTCTAACCTGTAATATTTTAACAATACATAAAAATTATAAATTCGCTTTCTTTACTTTGGCAACATACTACATCCACTCTTTGTACTCCTACAATGCTGACAAAAGTTCTTGCTTTTTGGAAATTTGCATTCCCTAACCCGTCAAGGACGGGTACTTCAGCTAGTTAAACTATACAACAGTTCTCTGCCTTCCCACTATCAGTAAAAGATGAAGGTCTTTGTAAGGACTGACAGAGCAGGTGAGGAAGTGTTCAGCTTTCATCGTTGCACGGCTAAAACAGAGTGGGCAGTCAGGACTATTCACTGTTCGAATCCCATGTAGATGCGCATATAGACAGTTGTGCATAGTGATCAGACGAAAAGCAGCCACAGCACTTCTTCTGGGGCAGTCAGGGAGATTATGAATGGAATTTCTCCATGGTTTCTGTCTTTCTTTTAGTTGTAACATATGCATGTTCTTGAAAGATAGATTGATTTGTGATGAGACCGAATTTCAGTTTATTTGATTATACGGAGCCTGATTGACAAAATATCATTTTCTGGCCAACTTATCCGCCTTTTCATTCCCGGGAATACAGCAGTGGGTTGGAATCCAAAGCAAAACAACCGCTTTAAATTTTTTACGCATCTCTCCCAATAAAGTTCTACAATCCATTATTGACATGGAGCTTGTTTTACTTTATACCTTTATATTAATAACCTGCTATCAATTTAAATAAATAGCCCTGCTATCGTGCTGTAGTTCTTTTGTCGCACGCCCCTTCCAAGAAAATTTACAATGAATTTTTAGATTAATAAATCTTGTTTTGTAAAGAGTTTTGCCTAAATTTTACTATTTATTTCCGCAAACTTTCGTGTGAGATAATTGCTGATAACTGAATTTGAATAAAATGATGTATTTTTTAATTTTTGTCTAGATTGGTTACATTGTGTATAAAACTTATTTAAAGAAGAGTGTGACTAGCATGAATTTTGATTTTCCTACAAATGGAAGAAACTGAAGATTAATTCAGCTTGGAAAAAATTCAGGCGATCTCCTACCTCCCAGTAAGCTAATTATATAGGTTTAATTTTTAATATATTGCTTTATTTATGTTATTTGATTACTCGAATTTTTGATACAATAATTTAAAAGAATCAGATTTCTTCTTTTTTTTCCCCTCTTAAAATGTAAACATTTATGGTTTTATGAGTTTTTAAATTACACTGGTCATCAAAATATTGAAATTAAAACCAAATTTACAGAAATTAGGAACTGAAGGAAAAACTAAGTCACCTATACTGGATATGTTTTTTTTTTTTTTTTTTTTTTTTTTTTGGTGTGTGGTCACCTTGGACAAACAGGCATACCTTCCTTTGTAGCGGAAGGTCGTCGGCTCCTGAAATGCCGATCGTCCGTTCGGGAGAAAAAGCAGCGGGCATATTACATAAATGATGTATTTTATTTATTAAATCAAATGTCATGGAAGCAAATTTTTACTTAGAATGACATTTGCTGGTGAATGTTTTTTAATGAATTTGGTATACGTGGACTGGAAGTAATGTCTCCCAGACAACTACCGACCTGGTGGACCAGTGGCTGGCAAACCTGCACGTAGGCGGAGGAGCGGCTGTGTAGGTTCGAGGAATTCTGACGCATATTCACGCTTCATCTGGGAAAACCGCCCTAAACTCTAGACCGTTAGATCGTTAGTGAGATAGGCCAGAATCCTGGATATTCACACTTCAGCTATCTATCATGATCAGTGTCTATCAGTGTCTCATCCAGTCGCCCATGGGGAGGCTCGACCAGTGGTTAGGAAACTGCTAAAAGACTTTAACCCCCGCCTCCCCCCAATTATAAATATTAAAAATTCCATGCAATTAAGCAAATGGTTATCTACAGGTAGAGGGGGGGGCGAGGTCCATATAAATTATTGACGCTTTATTTTTTATTAAATATTAGCTGTTACTACAATCAGTGGCCTACAGCAAAAACCTGCTCCCCCCTCTCCACACACACACACACACACGCAAATGCACGTTATTTATATTTGTCTATATTTTTGATACGTCAGATATTCCAGTAAAGTTCCAGAGTTAAGGCAGGTAAAACGGTTTATTGAACATTATCTGTAAGTTACAATGTAGAGTGGGAAGATGGGAGGGGAGACGGGTACAAAAATCCGCGTGGACTAGTTAAGCAGTTCCAGTGGCAGAAGTGTCTCGATTTTCGAGGTGCGGGCGTATTTACGGTTACCACACCACGTGGTTTGCTAAGACATATCTCCGCCTCTCTCTAATCGAATTACATACATTTATTAACATGACCTGCATCCAGGGTTATAAAGACTTGGGGACACGCGTACACTAAAAAGAACACAGAATCGAGGACTTGGTGTCTGACAATTAACTAAAGAAATAAAACATAGCTCCAGAGCGCACGTGGCAAGTATGACAGGAAAGCAAAACTTACAGTGAAAGTACCCGCTTGAACAATACCCTAACTAGTAAAACCCAAAGTACCTTTTTATGCATTGCAATATCCCCCCCAGAACACACAGATGCGCTTGAAATATTTTTATTCTAAGTTAAGATAATTATTTACAGTACGTACAGTTTGGTGTAAACCTTACTTAGCAATCGTTATCGTAAATAGATTTTTTTTTCGGGGTGGGGGGTTGCTGAGTTTTATATTGAGCAGAAGATAAGAGGATGGTTACAGCCAATTATTTTAATTAAAATGGACTGCCTGCTGGACATATGAAGTATACGAGTTAAGGTAAATTATAAAATTGCAAAATAAAAGCAGAAAAGATGGACATTATAATTCATTTCAAAAAGCTCACTTCACAATTAGCACAAAGGACTCTGGGTGAATTTTATAATTTATAGGATTTTAAGTTTAATTAAAGAAGTTTTTATAAAATTTTTCAGTCCTGAAATTCTGTTTTTTTTTTTTTCTGAGTTGTTTTTAGTTCTGAATCTTATTTTTAAAAATGCAACAGTGAACGTTCTGTGGCCCTTTCAGCTTTCGGGGGTCCAATTAATGTCCTGAAAACTTTAAATAGCACCATAAAATTCTGCACCTTTTTTATGTAACTTTGTAATTTACTGTGAATGTCTAGGATAAATATTTAAAGAATAAAAGTCTAGGTGTGAGGTTTTGGGGAATCCAATACGTATAAACACACACACACATATATATATAAACTATAACTAATGTGTCATACTAATAGAGGGTCGGAAGAGAAAATAAAATAATAAATAGCTCAAAAAACCGATAACTGCTGACGCTGTCAGGCTGTTGCTTACAGATTAGCTTGAGATTTTAAGTTTAAGTTCTGGTGACCAGGACAAGCAGGTATCAGCAGTAAGGCATCACACAAACTCGTGGCGGACGAGAGAGACAGTCTGCGAGGTGTGGCACTCTTATTCCGAGATAGTCACTGTGAGGTGGCCAAACCCCTTAGGTCACACGACTCTTAGTTGGCAAAAGGGTGTGACCAAAATGCCAGCACCGCAGCCTGTCTTTCTCGTCAGCCACGCACAGACTCCATTGTACCTTGCACTGGAGTCTGCGTAACATTTGAAACCCTTTAATATTATTATCTTCCAACAAGGACAAAGCATGTCCTTGTTGCTGATTTATTAACTATATGATTCATTGTATTTTAGAAAAACATGCGTCACTATGCAATACATTTTAACATCTAATATATTAATTATTACTACATTATCTATTTCTTTTAGAGCCTAAAGCTTCCAACATCATCTTCAGGGACTAAAAAGTTTTTATGGATGTATAAATTTTTCTCTCCTCGTTGAAAGAAAGAAAGCATTTTGAATCTCTTCCAGCAAAAGTAACAACTGCTTTTCAAACTTTTTATCTATGCTTTTCTAATTCAGCACAAAAGAAAGAAACATCAGAAAATTAGTGCTCATCTGGCAGCTAATTGAGTTTTCAGCTTCCAATAAAATTGCCTTAGTAAGTGATTTCTTTCACCGGGGAACCAACTTCTATGTAAAATAGTGAATCTTTTTATTTATTTACTTTAATAATAATATTTAGCTATTCCTTTTTCTTTCTTTTCTTTTTAGAAGTATTTTACTGTAACATCCACAGTCCTTCGTCTCATGGTGTATTCTTAATTGTTTTACTGCTTGCTCGCATAACCTATACAGCTAATGTCAACTAAGATTTTGCTCGCTATATCCCTGCTTCACAGAGAAGAAATACCTGCGAGAGCCATTGCACTCCAGAAGTTCTCTCATCTACCCCAACAGATAGCAGCACTAAAATCAGAATTTTGAATAAAAAGTGGCTTAAATGAACATCCTTTTCTTGAGAGTTTTTTCTTTTTTGGTGTAACTAAAAAACTAAATTTAATCAAAATTATTTAACTAATACGTGTGAGTGAGTATCAGTGATTTAAACCTGACTCCAACACTGAGACTAATGAATTTTTTTTAATTAAATATTTCTAACACCGACAGTAGATGGCAGCATTAAAAAGTACATTTAAAATCTTGTTCTATGGAAAACAGCTCCGATATTTGCACGCACATAGAGTTTGAGGTGAGGGAACTAAATCTAACATACTTTGAATTTAAATGAACAGGTCTACAACGTTATGATATCCATCCAAGTAAAGGGGTTAAATATTAACTTGAATACTAGTAAGCGTCTTACTGACAGAAAAAAAGGATATGTATTTATATATACACACACAAGGTGGTTATAATTAAACTTCCCCTGTGAACAGTGATCTTAGCTAAAACGGGTGAACGGATTGTAATAAAAACTGGTATATTAGGTATACATGGTATATTGGGTACACATAAGGAATTTCGAAGAAAAAAATCACTTCAAAAAATGTCCTCTAGGCGTACCGTTTAAAGGGGAAGTTTAATTGTAACCACCCTGCATACATATGCATTTATATATATATATATATATATATATATATATAAAACTCGGCTGTTCGAGCCTCGTCGGGGGGAGAACCCCCTGAACCCCGCCTAATTTTTTAGTTTCATTATCGCCATATTAAAACGATATTAATTGACTATGTCATTTTATCTCTCATCTTTCGTGTATTTCGCCTGGTAACCCTATATTGAAATTTGTATGATTGTAACCTATTTATAGAAAAATACATGTCATGCCTATTCTACAGCTTACGAAATATTGTAACAATATATTAAAGCTGCTGTGAACTAATAGTATTTGAATATATGTAAAATTATGTCGCTTTTTTAAGACACATTTTTCGGACAATTTTCAATAAAGAGGGTGAGAGATAAAATGACATAGACAATTAATATCTTTTTAATATGGTAATAATGAAACTAAAAAATTAGGGGATTCAGAGGGTCTCCCCCTGACGAGGCTCGAACAGCCGAGTTTTATGTGTGTGCGTGTGTATATATATATATATATATATATCCCAGAATTTTTAAAAAATAAAGCATATCACAAAAAAAGCATGAGCGCAGCAACAACCGCAGCTCCACTATGTTTTCTGTGTTTATAAATACATACTCAACTGTTAATTACTCCCCCCCCAAAAAAAACCAAGTCACTGAAAAAACACGAAACTAAATTTAGGTAAAAGAAAATTCTAGAAAAACTAATTGAAAGAAATTTATCATGCCAGACGTCATCAAAGGGAGACTGGCACAAAAATTAAATACAGGTTTCAGTGCTGGTCTCTTGAGATGTGGAACTAATGTATTATCTGAATAATATATTAATTTAGAAATTTGATAGCCAGATGTATAGTCTTTAAAAATGCTTTTAATGTTCCGATCAACGGGTACCAGCTCTCCCTAGCCTGCAAAGGCATGAAACAAAGTTAGAAATGACCGAAACTTAAAAAAATGTACTCAAAACTTGTTTGGCTGGAACACACCACTCAACAAACTTGAAAAGAATATGAACAAAGTGAATCCCTAAATCTTGAAATTACAGCCATATACCAGTAAAATCAGCATCCACCAGGACTGTTACCACATCCGTCTGCAAGCATCCAGAACTGTGTAACGGTTCTATGCTTTAGCAGGTGCATTTCACAAGCCTCTCCACCAACGAGTTTCAAAATTTTGACGATTGTACTGGTTCGTACTACATTTGTGCCGGCTAGTAACGAAATATTTCCCCTTATACCGGTTTCGTTAGAAAGTCATCAACGATTCAAATTTGGGGCTGGAGAAACGACAGCCCCCCAACAATGGTTGTGCCAGACTTTCCCCGACGACAGGGCCATCTTCCCCAACAGGGGAAACCAAATGATTAAAGCCTAATATTTTACGTTTCAGTACTTGTACAAACAAAACTATTTTTATCATTCTACATTTTTAAAAAACTGTTTCAATGCAATGTAGCCCACTTTTGTAAAAGCTACTGACAGGAAATTATCTATCAATATAATTGTTAAACATATAAAAGTTACCGTCAGTTTATCTTATTGCAATAACCGAACATTCGTTAACGCTTTCTGTAAGTTACCTATTACGTGGCGCGTCCCGATAGTTTCTGTATAGAAATTTATTGTGTTTGGAAAGTTTAGGTAGCACGAACTATTTTAAACAAATATATTTCTTTGCAGTGAATGTTCACGTTAAGATACTTAAAAAATTCTCTGTAGATATTGAAGATAAGCAACGTAAATTCTTAAAATTCGACTGTATTAATCGCCATTTTAAATATTTAAAAGATATGTGTACCGAATGTACAGCTAATTAAATCAGCGTATTCTTAATTACATCAAATCATGAAAAAAAATATGACCTCAGAAAGATACTAAATATAAAAATGAAAATTTTTTTCGTTATATTTTCTACAAAATTTAAGCTTGTTTCAAGTATAAACATGCTATACTGATTTTAAATCTCTTTAATTTTATATTCCACTTATTGTCTACTTTGTAATCAAGTGCCCGAACAATCAGGGACTCGACCTTTTTGTTTGAAGTGGCCCGGTTGCAAACATTTCAATGCAATGTTTGCAACCGGGTCATTAATAATAATTGAATCGGTGAGTGCAGAAACCACCTCAGTCACAAAAAGGAAATTATTTTCAGGAAAGAGAAAAAACTTCATAACTCCTCCAAATTTTCAAATATTTAAACTTATTTTTTTCCTCTGTCATAACATGCATTTATGTTTCTGTCATGCAAATATTACCTAATTTATGAAGTTTTATGAAGTTTTTTCTCTCTCCTGATAAAAATTTCCTTTTTGTGACTGAGGTGGTTTCTGCACTCACCGATTCAATTTAATAAATAATAAAGAAGGGGGATGACTTGCAGCGAATGTCAAATTTATTCTGAATAATTTAAATAGAATTAATAGTTATATACTTTATGTCAAGTTAACTAAAATGTATGTTTGATTAGATATTTCTGCATTAAGTCTATTAATGTAATTTGACCATATTGAAAACAGATAGCCAGAGCTGCCAATTTAAGGAATTTGTCACTAAATTTAGTAACTTTTCAGTGCATCTAGTGAATAAAATTTTTTACTTTGCGAAGTGTCATTTTTGGTCATTTTGCTCTCTAATTTAGAGTTTCAGATGAATTTGAAGTATTATCGTACAAACTAAGTTTTTAAAATCAGATCAGTACTCCTTTAAAAAAGAAATGAAGCTATGAAATGTTTAAGAATGGATCGGACATTGGCCTAAGTACAGAAAATACAGCTTAATAATGGATGAACAGACATATTCCCCCGTATGGCTAGTCCTGCCGTACAATGATACATAGACTCAATCATATATATTCAGACATTATTAACAATTTCTATATTTCTACACCTACAAACAAAACTATTTTTTAAATAGAATTTTGTGTATCGTATGCATAACTTTAAAACATATTTAGTGCTACCATAAATATATTTTACAGTTATACGTATTGTTCGGTTATAGTATAATAGCTTAGAGGTTTTAAAACAGAAAAAATATTTCATTAAATTTCATAATAATGTATTTGAAACTTTTAATTGCACCAATAAAGTACACTGAGGGAGAAAGTGGGAGGGGATGTTGATATAGAAATTTTGAATTTCTGTTCCCAATACAGTTTAAGAGGCTCTCTTGAACAGAGTAATGGCCTTTTTTTTTTTTTTTCTTTATTCTAACGTCCGGGTCAGAGGCCTAACATTGGCTAGATCGCTACAGGAGCCGGTGATGTTGGTAATTTCATTACGGTCACATACTGGGCATTCAAAAGTTACCCTTATGAGTGGTCTCCTACCTTTGAATCATCTCCAGATGAGAGACTTAGCACCTGGATTGGCAATCACCAGAGGTATCGTTTGAACGCGTTCTACATTAATGATAGAAAAACACTTACCGAAAATCCATAAAAAAGCACAAAATTCCCATGCTTGAAAATTAAACGTGACAAAGTCAGAACTCCTCTGGAAATTCTCACCGCAAACATATATTTGCAGGAGGAAAAATGTCCCTGCTCGTAAAAAGCCATTAAAGCCCAATTAAAATGTCCGTTCCGTGCCTGAGAAAGGAAAACACTTCAAAAATCAAACTGATCCACCGAATTTTACAAAAAGTCAATGGGGTAAGGCCTTGAAGCCACGACCGATTTGACGTCGATCAGATGCATGTAGTGTCCACAGTTCACAGTAGATTCAGTCAAGGGAGACCTTAAAACCTTCTCTTCTCAAGTCACACTATCAATTTATAGAGAAAATTTATCCCTGAGCATCCCCACCCCCTCAGACAACTTTCGAAAGGGGGGCGATAAGTCTATATGACAAAGTATTTTATCAGGCATGTGTCATTCTTTTTCCCCTGCTCATTTTCAACCTTGAATCTATGTTTAACCTGTATGCTCTCATCATTGAAAAAACGTACGCAACATAAAAGACTCTTTTTGCGACCAGCATCCCAGCACGGGTCTTTGATTGAAGGTTCCTCTGCCCCAAAGTGAAACATTCGTAGACCATGGCTAGGAAGCAACGCTGATGGCCGGGTCAGGGGAAGTAGAGAAGTCTTCTCCGTTGCCTCTTTTCATTGATAAAAGCGAACGGGTTAAATATGTGCTCCTTCAAAGCCTCGCTACCCTACTAGCAATTTTGTCGGGCCTTCAACGGCCACGTAGCCTTGAGCCGATGAGAAGGAATCGGGCCGTTCACTGTGAAACTGCTCGGATACACGCAGTTCATGTCCCCTCGGACATGGAAACGTCCGAAGTAGTCTAACCGATGAGTTTTCATCGGGTTGGACACGGATTTAGGGAACTGGCCCGTTCACTTTATGCGTGACGTTGGCCAAACACCAGGGTGAGTATCACTTTTCGATAAGTTCTTATTTGATATTGCCATGCATTTAACCCTTTCCGTCCCTACGATGCAATTCGAATGATAACATTTACAAGGGTTTTACAGATTTCTTTTATCTTTGAAATGTATTTGTAATCGCATTTTTCTTATATGATAATGCAATGCAGAAGCAATACAGTATAGAAGAAATACAATTTTACTACGCGACGCATACGCATGCATGCAGGTACGTCGTATTCTCCATCTATTTACGTATATAGTCGTACTAGATACGTAACTATACTATACGTTAACGTACTATAGTCGTATACTCCATCGACGTATGAAATTATATACGGATGTTACATGTTCGATTTGTTTTAACTAGTCCGAGCGTATAGCGCTCTGAACTGGAAGACGGAAGGTGTCTGGTACAAAACCAGGTCGCGTCTGACGACCTTAACCGTTCGGAGTTTTCCGTGGTTTCCACCAAAATTTTGCGTAAATACGGGTTAGGACACCTTAGAAAGACCCCCACGAAGCGCACCCCATCCACAAGCCTAGATCCCTCGTGTAGATAATTGGCCTTAATCCCAGAAATCCCTTTAACTAGTATTTTGGTAATGTCTGTACGTACGCATGCTGCATTTTCGATCTCGTTTGATTAAATTTGAGGGACGTCTTCTCGTATGCATGCATTTATGTACGTATGTTCTTGTGTAATTCGATTAAATCAAAGAGGAATACCGAAGAAATTTAAAATTTAGGACTGCTTTAAAACATAGTTGTGCATTTCCCTTTTTGATTCCAATTGACTGAATAGTTTATTTACAGATTTATATGAAAGACTTTCGGTGCATTAAAGTCTATGGACATGACTTTCACATTAAAAATCCCTGAACTATCTCTGTTTACCTCATGCACAAAATATAGCCAACTGTTCCTAAGCTTGGCAAATTTAGGGGCAATATTACAAATTTTGGCACTAAAAATAAGTACGTATCTATATAAATAAAATTAGTCTTTTGTCTGTACATTTCTTGGAATTCAAAAATTTTGCGATTTCTATCCGTTCGAAGCACCCGGGAATCCGATGCGACCCTCAAAAAAAAAGTTAATTCTCTGTCTGTCGTTCTGTCATTCTGTCCGTGACGCTTTTTTTGTTTAAGCATCACGTAAAAACGACTGAAGCGAATGATATGAAATTGGGTGTCATGATAGGTGGTCACTCAACTTAAAACATAGGGGTCAAATTTTAAAAAAAATGTTGATTGGATTTTGAGATTTTGCGAAAATCCTTTCAAACTGCGTAAATTTGTGTTTAAGCATCACGTAAAAACGACTGAGGCGAATGATATGAAATTGAGTGTCATGATAGGTGGTCACTCAACTTAAAACATAGGCATCGAATTTTTAAAAAATCTTGATTGGATTTTGAGATTGTGCGCAAATCCTTTCAAACTGCGTAAATTTGTTTTCAAGCGTCACGTAAAAACGACTGAAGTGAATGATATGAAATTGGGTGTCATGATAGGTGGTCACTCAACTTTAAAAAAAGGGCGTCAAATTTTTAAAAAATCTTGATTAGATTTTGGGATTTTGCGAAAATCGTTTCAAACTGCGTAAATTTGTGTTCGCATATCAAGTAATAACTGCAAAGGAGAAAAAATGATATTTGGTGAAATGATAGGTGGTCACTCACCTTAAACTATAAGCATCTAAATTTCGAGATTTAGCGAAAATCGTTTAAAACTGAGTAAATCTTTGTTCACGCATTACGTAATAACAACTAAAGCGAATGATATGAAATTTGGTCACATGATAGATGGTTGCTCAGCATAAACTATAGGTGTCCAATTTTTTAAACATTTTTATTAGATTTTGAGATTTTGTGAAAATTCTCTCAAAATGCGTTTATATTTCTTCAAAAATTACGTAATAACGACTAATACGAATGATACGAAATTTAGTGATAGGATAGGTAGTTGATAATCTAATTTATTGGCGTTGAATTTTTAAAATATTTCGATTACATTTTGAGATTTTGTGAAAATCGTTTTAAATGCTGAAATTTTGTTCCAACATCACGAAATAAAGACTGCAGGGAATGAAACGAAATTTGGTGACATGATAGGTTGTCACTTAACTTAAATTCTAGGCTTCGAATTTTTCAAAAATATTGATTGAGATTTCGCGAAAATAATTTCAATATGCGTAAATATTTGTTCGCGCATCACATATTTACGACTAAATCAAATGAATTGATATTACTTAGTTACTCCCTAACCTGTAATATTTTAACACTACATAAAAATTATAACTTCGCTTTCTTTACTTTGGCAACATACTACATCCATTCAGTGTACTCCTGCAATGCTGGCGAAAGTTCTTGCTTTTTGGAAATTTGCATTCAGTACTAACCCGTCAAGGACGAGTACTTCAGCTAGTAAGACATAAGATCGCTATAATAATTTTTTAAATAAAGTAAATTCCTAAAATTTTTATTGAAATTATTCTACACAAAATATATCATACACATAATTTACAAAACAAGTATTACCTTTGAGTTTTGCAGCAGCATCCTCAAACATCTTATTTTATGAGCAGCTTCTAGGAGAAAAAAAGAAAATTTTTAGAACTTAATTTACACAAAGAATAGGAAATGCAGAGGCATCATATATTCTTTTACATAATTTCTATATCAGGGATTTCCAGCCTTTTTATTACTTCAACTCCCTAGAAAACGTTTTTTCTCCATTTTTCCCCAACACATCGGTATCTCGAAAGATTTTCCGAATGCACTCGCAAAGATAGCAAAACATTAGGTGAAAGAACTTTTCCCTCTGTCCGGCAGTATAACAGTTGGTTAAACTCGGTTCCCATTCGAACACCGAAAGGGAAGCAGCACCTGCTTGGCCAGTGCCTAGAAGGGTAAACTCCTTTCTCGACTGAGGCTGATGTAAACCGCGTACGCTGTAGGGAACTAATGCATGAAAAATGTTTAATGACTTCAATGTTTTCCATGTTCAATCCAGCTCTCATCTGAAATTGGTTCAAAATTTAGGAGGGAGACCCGGGATAAGTCGGCATTCCCCTCACTGGGGATCAATAAAAAGAAGCTGCCCAATTAAGGCCATTTTCGTTTTATATAAAGGATCTGATCCCGCTCTGCAGTTGGCCAGAGGGTTTCGAAGCAACAATAACAATTTTCATGTTCTGCGTTTGCAGAATTTACCAAGATTCAGACTGGAGGTGCAGAGAATGACCCCAAAGACGTATTTTTACATAGCCCTTCTTTTTTCAACTTTTGCTCTGAAGTCTTATTTAATGCCAGTTTGTTTGTTTGTGTTGTGATGGCAACGCTAAGGGTGGGCGAACAGCTTAGGATGAGGGGTTATCTTAAAATTTAATTTAAAAAAATATAATTCTCAAATTTTCTACATCACCTCATTAGTGAATGGGAATGTTTTTGTACGGGGGTCATATAAAAATGTAGAAAGCGTAACTTTTTGAAAATTAACGAGAAGAATTTTTTTAACGTATTCTTACTTCCCACCTCATTTGGAACATTTTTTCAATTTACACTGCCCACTTATCTCTAAAGAATTAAAGTCCGTTACCACCTTTTTGGGACACCCTGTATCAGTCTGGTTTATAGTATCCATAGGTTCTGAAATCATCATTAACCAGTGTTCTTCTTAAAAAAAAAAAAAAAAAAAAAAAAAAGGGGGGGTCAGATTTAAAAAAAGAAAAAAAATCACTGTATTTACGTATACTATTTCTAAGCTAATCTAAAATCATCAACGCGGGTTTCGAAGTTTATAAAGCGAAAGAAAAAATTCGGTTGAATATCAAATCAATGCTGTACAGCTTCTCATTTCCATAACCCTTCCATAACCCTACCTAATAATCTGTGCTTTATGCCTTTCGAAAGTATCTTGGCGAGTAATCGCATCGTTTGGCCTTTTTTTATGGTCAACGGATGCAAATAATCGGTACTTATTTTAAAGTCGATAATTTACGCCAAACTATTTCGCCAAAGGATTGCAATGTAGTACATTGTAACAATGTCTCTGAAGTATTCCACACGAAATCGCTCTTTTTGGCTGACTGACTGTAAAATACATAAGTACCAAATAAGCTTGTTTTGGTCGGAAGTATGATTTCTTTATTAGTTTCAATGAAGAATTTACTCGTGTATTTTAAAACTAAAAAAACAATTAACTGTATGAAATATTACAATAACACACTGTACGCCGTGTAAAGATAGGAAATAGATACTAATAAAAAGTAGTGTTATTCCATTAGTGTTATATAACAGTATCAAGACAGAAAAAGATAATTACAGATATTTGAACTTATACTTTACTTACATTAGACTAACACTATATTAAAAACGTCAAAAATTTGCTACAAATGATAGTTATACGTACCAATATTGACTAATCACCATCAAAAAACTTCTTCAGTTTTTTTTTCGTCTCCCATTCTTATGAAAACAAACATGGCGCCTGCCGTTAGATACTCGGATGTTGCCATCGCTCGTTGTTGCATGAACAGAGCGCATGCGCCAGTTTTCATCGGCTGAATGCCGCTCGGCCGTTATGCGGGCCGATATTTCTTTTCAGTTCAGTGTATTTTGATCAAATTTGTGCATATGGCCCGATAACGCAGGTCGGATATCGTTCCGAGCATCGTTTTATGAGTACCGGACCGATCAGTGTTTGCCGCACACATCCCAAACATCGTTTTTAGATGGAATTCCGTGTCTGGGCCGAGTACCGAATTTCGGTGAGCGATGAGTTGCGATGAATACCGGTGGTTGGCCGAGCAAAAAGTGGGAATTGTTGCTTGTAGGGTAGTACCCAGTGATTACACAAATCTGGGCCCCAGGGGAGCATTCAACGGGTGCTGGAAGCAGTACTAGTCACAGAAGGGCAGTCTTCTCCATTGCGTCTTTTCAATGAAGATGGCCAACAGAGTAAACATGGATTTAATAGTGGGTTAAACCGTCACCTCCGTTAAACAAGGCCTATGCACCGAATATAGAAAGTGGCTCGATGGCGCATTCCGTAGTCCAAGCTCCGTGGCTTTATTCGCATGCTTACATCTAGTTTTGACCTGCTCGTGAATATACTCTCTGTCTCTAGAGTTGTCTTGTCAGTTATAAGCTTTTCGTTCTGAAGCTAATTTCTACAGAGAGAAGTTAAGTGGGAGTGATGACTCATATATCATTTTAAAGATCTTTCCATTACCAACAATTTGATACCAAATTTATTGTAAAATCATAAAAAATAACTAAGTTTTGAATGTTCAAATTTATGTTCAAATACGCAAAAAAATTTATATCGTTATTTCCATTATTGTTAATTGTATTATAACAATAGTCGCCAAGTTACGCGAATTTCAATGGCATAATTACAATATTTTCAAAAATACATATAAAAAATAACTAAGTTTTGAATGTTCAAATTTATGTTGAAATACGCAAAAAAAAATTATATCGTTATTTCCATTATTGTTAATTGTATTATAACAATAGTCGCCAAGTTACGCGAATTTCAATGGCATAATTACAATATTTAACAGAATTATGTGTTAAAACTTGACATGATTGTTTGCCATGATGCATGAATATTGTCTGTACTTAAATAATATGTAACCTTGCTTTTAATATTGCTCATGTGTTATTGAGTTATCCGCTCTTATATTAAACGAGGAAAGTTTGTGTGTGTGTGGGTGTGTGTGTATGTCCGAACGATCTCGAAAACTGCTCTAAGGATTCTTTTTAAATTTCGTACCTGGGGGTTTTTTGGCCCCTGAAACGATTGAGCGAGGTCAATTGATTGAAAAAACTCTAAAACGCTCAAAATTTAAAATTATGTTCGAAAAACGATGTTCGAAACTCCGATGAAAAAATGATACGATCGATTCCTAAATTGGGCTCGCAGCCGATATTCAAATTAATTTTGCAGGTTATCAGCCATCAGTTTAGTTTTCATTCACTGCAGTTGATGATTTCAACTCATTTATTTTATCATCGTACGGACAACCTTTTAAAAGTTGCGGGCAGAACTTTACGATAGTGGCCTCCTGGGCCTGACTTCAGGATGTTAGTGAAATCGCGGGTCGTATAATTCGGATTTATATGGAAGTTTGAATGTTTTGTATAGGTTTTATACAGGGTTTTGACTTGTTCTGAGGGCTGGTCCAAAAGCCATGGCGGGCCCCATCCGGCCGCAGACTGGGAGTTGTCCATATGTGGAAGCAGTAAATTGGGAGGCTGAAATCTGGTTACTAAGATTTTTTCTAATAAATTTTCAATTCTTATTTAGACGTGGATTAGACTGTGTTGTTTTGTGTTGTGTACTATCATTAAACTAAAGGATAAAGCCCTTTGTGGAGACAATTACAGCGGGCGATAGAATGTCTACACTCAGAATATTTAATATTTACCCACTTAAAATCAAATAACTTCATATTCAATTTTTATTATACATCGAAATTCGAATTGTATAATCTGCAGAAACATTTCGTATTCGAAACATTTCGTTTGGTATCAACATCCTCTCCTATATCCATGCTTAATGCATAGAAAACCGTTTTATTTTTGAAAAAAAGTTAAACTGAGTAGTAATTTAGAAAAGCTATCTTAAGCGAATTGGAAACGTAATTTTTCCTCCAAAGCCTGATAACCATGACCTCAATGTAACGTCAATGTCACTTGCAATAGACAGTTCAAACACAAGCAGATGAAACAGATGATTAGTTTTTGGAAGGAGAACGACATAGAACAGCTAGACGTCAACAAATACTTCGGGTAAACAGTCTAAGTATCTACAAAGCTGCCACAAATGTGGATACTTACTATCATATTTGAAAACGTTTTAACATGAATTGAATTCACCCTGGAGCTTTGTATTTTTCTGAAGAGTAAAAACAAAAATTAACCGAAACCATTTTGGGGACTGTAAGATTGATGTAGGACATTCCGAATTTCCTAATGAATTGGTGAGGTTGTTTCTTCGATGTCACTCACATTTCAAAGAATTCGAAATTTGAAAGCATACTTTACAATGGCTTTGTTCACAGTATATGACGAATGAAACTATTAACGATTTTGGTGTGTACTGCTTGCGAACAGTGTATAACGGACTTGATGAATTTTTTTTTATAAACTCATTCATCTGACAGTTCAACCAACTCAAATTCTTGATGCTGAATTTGAACGTCCTCAATATGGACAGATATATTTCTGATGTAATGAAGACGCTGTTAGTGAATGCATCGCCCAAGATCTTCGCTGATACCCTCGCTGATCTGCTACAGAAGGAAAGGAGGCACCTTACGTTAAACTACTTTTTGCTCAACTCTGATGGCACCGACCATCGAATATTTAGCTTCCCTCTTCAAAACAAAGTATATGCCATTGTAACATTGAATGCCGACAAAAGCTTACCTGATAATGTATGGGTGATCCGACAGCGATGAAAATCTTTGGCAACCATAAAGATTTTTGATACGTGCCAAGGCATTTACGTAGTCATTATTTTACACTTAAGGAGCCTTTAGATTCTGAGCATGGCTCGGTAACCTGGTACTTATAATAATGAGCCAAATGTAAATTTTTTACGTGGTATTTCCAATGGGGATTTCTCTTATTTCTAAAATGGAAGAGGCTAACAACACATAAAAATATTTTTAAATGTTACTTACAATGCACTAAAAAGAGCTATTAGGGTGTATATAAATTTATTCGATTATATTACATCTTTCAAGAGGTATAGAGAACTTAGATATAAGGAATTTTGTTGCCAAATGCCAATAAATCTCTAGCACTTCCGTTGTTTTAATGATTTCTAGGCTCATAAGAATAGCAACCTATCTATAATTTCATGTGTCCGACATTTATCTTAGCGGAAAATCCTTTGTTTTGGAGGACCGCCTCAGGGATTATACGTAAATACCTAATTTTACATACATTTTTATTAGTTTGGTAAAAATCTTAAAATGAGTGTTGTATTCATGCCGAAAAGAGTATTTTTTTCTACCCAAATACAGTAAATACAGTAGAAATTTGCATTTTGACTACTTAAACTGCTACTCAATTAAAAAAAGTGGTTAATATGAAAACATCTTTCCCTCTTGCAAAAAAGCTGAAATTTTGTTAATCAAGCATTGATTTTTATGGATTAAGTATATTCTATAAAAAATAATACTTTTAATAGTTAAACCACAAACTTAATATGCTTTAGAGGACTTTTCCAATATATAATAATTCAATTTAATCTAAATGTGATTTCACTGCTAGATAAGAATACTATTGAGTTAAATAAATCCCCATGAAAAGACGTTGAATTTGATATAATAAATTTATGAAATGGATATTTTTTTTTCAAATTGAAGTGGTAAGTTCTTATGAAAAAATTTTATATTCTGATAAATTCAGTTTCATGTGAATGGATATTTTATTTACTGTTCAAAAAGAAAAGGTTGACGACTATTTTACTCAAAACTCATTCAAATGAACGCAGAAGAGTGGACCTCAGAGTCAGCCATTTTGAATTGGTGTGGAGGCCTTCATTATCGGAGGTGACGGTTAAACTCCCTAGCAACTCGAGTGATATTTAGATTAAATGGCTCAGGAAGGGGCGATCGTCATTTCACTTTTGGATCCTACCATGTTTGCCTTCGCTAAAGAACATTAAGTGTTGTTGAGGTGCCTTTCCTTTTCTTTTCCATTGGTGTTTTAGAACTGCGGTAGTTTTCGAACTGCTTAAGAATTTTTTTTTTATTATTATTGTTAATGCCAGATATCCAGAGAGACACAAAAAATTCGAGGTAGGGAGTGGCAAAAGGTTGAGTTCCGCACAAAAAGTCTTCATTATAATAAACAGAAATCCAAATTTCGGGGGAAACAGGTTCCCTCTTACGTACCTGTCATTCGCAAATTTAATTGAAGAACTACTTGTTTCAGTTTATTTTTTCTTAGTTGTAATAGAAAACAATACAATTTCGATCAACTCTTGCTTAAACCATTCATAAACTATCAAAGTGTGAAATAATCCTTATTTCAACGTCAATAAATGTTCTGAAAGTGTAATATTTATACAGTGCGTTTTTTGCCGTGAACCTAGGGATGGACGCGAGACGAAAAATTGGCGTCTCGCGTCTCGCAAAACAGCCGAAAAGCTTTGTCTCGTCTCGCAAAAATCCCTATATCATAATGTTAAAAATGCTTGTCTCGTCTCGCGAAAAAGCTGTAAATCTCTGTCTCGTCTCGCAAAAAGTCGTCTCGCGTCCATCCCTACGTGAACCTATAGGGGCCTATTGCTCGTAATAGTAAATCAGACACTGAAGCTGAAGTTTACCTCGCTGTGCTCGAACACTTCTACTATCAACCCCAATGCTCTAGGAAAAAATTGTTTTGCATTTTTACTTTGCAAAAAATCAAGTTATAAGATTCGTTAATTCTAGCTTTTGGTTACTGGAGATGCCTTTAAGGCCAACGCAGACTCGAGTCCGATCTCATACGCTAGAATGGCAATTCAATGTATTTTTCAGTATCTCCTCGACGGATTGCGGATAAAAGTGTCCCAATTGTGTGTAAGGCGTGCTTTTGTGGTTTCGCGGGTTATCCTTGTCGGCGAATCCCGACTGGTCATACTGGCCTATAAACTTTTCTAGCCCCGATAAATTTTTCGTCTAGTCCTGACTGGCCTATAAATTTTTCGACCCTGCTTTGTTCCCCCCTTTTGCAAAGCCTGCACGTGCAAACTGACCATTAAAAAACTCCTCTCATAAAAACTCCTCTTGCAGCGTATGGAAAACGGACTCCAGTCAGCGTTGGCCTTTAAGGATTACTTACATATTACGCGACCTAAAATAGGAGGTGTAGATAGTCAACAATTATCTTTAAAGGACTGTAGGGGAGATGAATGGAATACAAAGTACCACCTACTAGAGTCACAAGTTGCGTGATATGTTAATAGGATTTAGTGAAGATGGAAAACAAACCAACAAACTTGTGTGCATTTTAAACAGTGCTATGACACAGACAAGCAGTGACTACAGCTTTTACAGTTCAAGCGTCTTTCATAAAAATCTATGGCACGAAGAGAACCCCATCTCCTTTTGTAGTATGCCGCTGATGATATGGGCATTAATTATCCGTTGTTGTTTAAAAGGAAAGCCCAGTGATTTCCACCAATGTTGTAATTAAAAAGGTCATTACGGAGGCAATTGGCAGCAGATTGGGGAACCCTGCTCACCCTAGAAATGTGGATCTTGTTCGCCGCTTCCTTCGAAACCCGAGAAACATACTCCGCGCTGCGGATAAACAATATTCAGTATATCCCAGACAGCACAGCAAACTTGCATCAAACTTGCAGCAAGCTTGATTTATCAAGTCAATAAGCTTGAATTAAGCTTGAAAATTTCAAGCGTGTAAGCTTAATGCAAGCTTGAATCAAGAGTTCTAGTTTACACTTGCCCAGCTTGCATTAAGCTTGATATTTCAAGCTTAAAAAATTTCCTAAATACACGGGGCGCCGGTCGGCGAACACGCCCCACATATTTTACTTTGCCACGCATTTTCCCCGTCTACGCTGAAATTTCAATTTAATTTGTTTCCATCAAGTGTTCGTGGCTGGAATAGAACTCGGGACCTTTCGGTTGGGAGTCTAGCTCGCTATCCGTTCAGCTACTAAGCTTCACGCAGGTATGACTAAAGTTTGAAGTGACTTAACACGCCGTTTTCTCGCCAAATTGATAAGTGGGCGATGTGTTATTTGTTTCTTTTATTTTTCCATGGGATGCATCAAAATTAAAATAATGTTATGTGTGATTTAGAGACTCTACTAATAGGGAAATAAACATAATATAAACTTAAGAGCAGCACACGTTTTAAAACTTTCAGTACCTCATGAGCAATACTGCATGTACTCATGAGCAATACTGCTGGCGAATATCGAGACAAACGACTGATTTTGAAATCAATTTCATAGTATAATTGTATTTTATTTTGAAGAATTTCCATATTTGGAAATATAGAATGGGTATACTTACTTAACACAAATTTTGTGTTAAGTAATCTGAAATCAAAGAAACAGATAGCTAAACGTTACTTCGAAATGCTATATCACAGTTGCTAACATGTATGGAATACAAACACTTTAGTCATTTTTGTAAATATTTCTTAAAATAACAAATAATTGAAAAATTTTGCTATTTTTTAACGCTAAAAATTCTCTTTACAAATGTGGTTAGTTATTTTCCTACATATTGGTATGCTATATCGATATAGAGCATTTCGAAGAATTAAAAATAAGTTAAAATTAATTTATACAAATGTAAATTGGAATTATTTTCATTGCTCATACTTTATAATTTAAAAAAATTATTTAACTTCTGAATTTTTTTTTATCCTTTGTAATTTTATTTTAAAACTACAAAAGTGTAAGATATAAGATTTTTGGGCCCTAAAATCTGTAGGCCCTGGGCAGTTGCCCCGTTAGCCCTGCCGGTAATATGGCACTGGTAATAAAATAAAACACATCTTTTACGAACTTTCAGTAAATTTGAGGACGCTAGACAATTAATGTCCATTCTCTTTCACCGATGGCGCCATCACTGAGCACTTTGAAAGCTAACCCAGCAAACACACACAGGTTCTCTGAACGTCTATTAACGTTCAGAAGACGGTTTCTGAACGTTAATAGACGTTCAGAGAACCTGTCTGTATTTGCTGGGTAAAATCAAGCTAAAGCCAAGCTTGTTTTAATACATCAAATTCAAGGAAATGTCAAGCTTGATTTTAGCTCATGTGCTGTCTGGGATGAAAATCGTAAAATTCCAACGAGAATGAGAATGGAAGTGGAACAAACTTCTACGGACGGGGAAATCGTAAAGTCAGACAGTTTGAGTGGAATTTTTTATCTGGTTGCAAAATTTCCTTCGTTTTTCTAAACCAACAAATTCTCTCTAAAAAAAAAAAACGAGCAAACTCCCCGACAGGGGGGCCAGTCATCCCTGACGGGTGGTGCATGGCCCCCCGGGTCCCCCGCTGGCACCACCCCTGCCCCCCAATGAAGCCATTTTCAAATTTTGACAATCGCACTGGTTTGTACTACGTTTGTACCGGCTAGTATCGAAATATTTTCGTTTTTACCGATTTCTACAAATAGTTATTAAGGATTGAAATGTGGGGGACTGGAGAAACGACAGCCCCCCCCAGGCAGCCGTTTTGAAATTTTGACGATTGTACTAGCTTGTACTACATTTGTACCGCCTAGTACCGAGGTATTTTTGTTTGTGCTCATATAATAAGTGAGATATAACGGTTTTTTCACAAGCAATTCTGTGAGAACGTAAGAGTTCATCGACCGCTATCCAAACATGTGGGGTTCAGAATTTCCTCTATCTTCTGTTCGACCACCCGTCTGAGACCAGTGTTGAGCAAATTTTAATTGTAAGGACAATTAAAGATTAACAATTGATTAATTGTTAATTGTGGCTGTAACAATTAAAAATTGATCAACTGTAATTGTAAAAATGGCAATTATTAGTTTTTTAATTGTTAATTGTAGTAGCCGCAATTAACAATTAATTAATTGTCAATCGTCATTTGCTACAGTTAACAATTAATTAATTTTCAATTGTTTTATGAATTTAAATAAAAACTAACAATTAAAAGATGACTGATGTGGATCTCTTCATTTTTAGCGACAAAAAGTAGAATATGTCCATTCTCGAGGTAACATAAATCACTGCACTAAAATTCATCAAAGTCGGTTCAGAGGATAGGCGTGACAGGTAACAGAGACAGGCTTAATAATATAGTTTGGGTTGAAACGCATATTAATAAAAAGTAAGACTAATGTTAATAATCATCAATAACTTAATTTAAACATGATTAGACAGGTAATGAATAACAGGTTTAATTTCTTATATAGATTGCATTTTAATAAGACTCTCTTTTCGAACATACTGTCGGACAATTTGTGGCTATTCGGCAGATTTGTCATTGTTGCAAAAGAAAAAAGGCGTTCAACTACATCTGATGATGGTAAAGGTGTGTTGTATTGTAGGACAGGTCCAGTTGCTACAGCGACCGTAACCAAACAGACTGATTGGCGGAAGCTATTCTTCCGATCCACTGACAATAGTCGAATTTTCTACAAAATAATGTTATCAGTAAAGTTTGGATGAATATTTCAAGCCAAAATAGGTATGTTTTTGAGGGTGGCCGGAAAAAAGCACACCGGAAATAAACGCACAATATTGAAGGGGTATATTTTTTCGGATGAGTGTGTGTGTGTGTGCGTGTGGGGGGGGGGAAGGGGGGTGGCGCTTGAAATAAAAAATGTAAGAAAGAAGTGGGCATCCAAAAGTGCGCTTTTTGGTGAAGTGAATATATTTTTTAAAGTATTTGAATTTTTTTTTGTATAATTTTTATACTAACATGCTTCACACTCTGAATGCCACCCCCCCTATAGAAACACTTGTATTTTCACTTAGCCTTCAGTTAAATACTGGGTTCAAATTTGTAGAAGAGGGAGGTGGAGGAATTCAATCGACTACTAGGCTCAAATTTGTTTTGCAGTAAAAGTGCAGATGTGTAATAATTTCTTTTCTTTGTATAAAAAAAAACAAAATTTTATCAAAAGCTAAAGGGCAATGAGGCGTTTCAGACGGCTGAGGGGTTACTAGAAAAATTATTTGAATGGCAATTTTCAATAAAGTTGGTGAAGGGGATCAAAGTTGGTGAAGGGGAATAAGATTTGCAATAGTAATAATGGTAAAAATATAATTATTAAAACTATTCCAACAAAACTAATTAAAAATTAATATTAATTACAGTTATATATAGCCAATATTTTACATTTTAAGAAATGAGTTTCAAATAATTTTTAGCCAGTTTCTTTTAAAAATGGTTTTTTTAGCATTTATAAATAAAATTTGTTTAAAAACATTACACTTATACTAACATTTAATACAAAAAGTGTTTTTTAAGGAAGTTTTTTTAAATTGACTTATTAATACCTTAATTTAATTCTAAAAAAAGCATGTCTAAAATAAAAGAAGTAATATTTAAATTAAATACTTTCAAAAATAAAAATATTTATATGTAAATATATATACCTATAAATATCATTCATTCTAAGAATTATTATTTAAAACCAAAGAGTTAGCAAGATAAATTACCATAAATCAGAATAAATTCTTGCATTTATAAAAAGAAAACCAGTAATAACAAGCCATATGTGATTACAAATCAGATTGAATGTGATAACATATTACAGTGAACGTGCATGTTAAATCTGTGGAGTCTTAGTTTCTTTTTTTTATTTTTCGGGTTGCCTGTTAGGTGAGAGATGGTATTTAAAATTTTCGAAACAGCTATAGTTTGTTACTGAATGTCTAGTTTTGGACTTTGTCCAAAGAATACAAACAAATTGAACTATTGGGAGGGGGAAGAGGGTCAATCAGATTATGAAAAATTTAGTATAAAACTGATAAAAAAATTGACAATATTTAAAAAAAATCCTAAACGGTAAAGGGCAATGAAGCGTTTCGGACGGCCATGTACTACTTCTGCATAATGTATACTTCAAATCAGGCTACTGTTCTTGGAAAAGTTGTCTGAATGGCAATTTTCAATAGAGATAAATACAAAATACACTAATATACCTCTGTTTACGCCCTTTTGGCTACCCACTTGTTCT
Source organism: Cheiracanthium punctorium (assembly GCA_038373885.1). Taxonomy (NCBI): domain Eukaryota; kingdom Metazoa; phylum Arthropoda; class Arachnida; order Araneae; family Cheiracanthiidae; genus Cheiracanthium; species Cheiracanthium punctorium. The sequence goes on from JAWZYV010014763.1 coordinate 29,739, forward strand.
GACATTTTTTTTAATTCACCCCCCTCCTCTTACTTTCTAAAACTACAATTTTTAGCCAGGGCAATAAGAGGGGGCCATTCAATATTGTGCGCTTTTTTCCGTGATTCATTTTTGAGTAAAATGAGAATAAATTAGGTGATTTTTTAAAAAACATGCATCACTACTTGCTTTTTGGTTTTTCTCGCCGCCCCCGCAAACGCACTGCGCCCCCCTTAGGGGTCGCGCCCCACAAGTTAAGAAACGCTGCATTAGAGCATTGTGGTATGAAACACATACCACTCATTCAAACTTTTTTCTAAGCTATCACATGCTAGTATAATTTTTCTACCAATTGTTATTCACCCACTTTACAAATGTATTGGTAATTAGTAAAATAAAAATAAAAATAAGAGTGTTTTCATTTTCAATGGCATTAGTTGCTTTGTAAATGTAAATGATTTTACGTTGCGGATAAAACAACGTTTTGTGCATCGAAGAGCTAGTAAGATCTTAATCAATTTCAAAATACTAAGCTTTGAACTTTTTGCACATTTAAGTTTAGAGAAATTTTAACTGCTATAATATTCGAATTATTATTTCTCTGTTAATACGTCTAAATCTTTTAGTCAATTCCGTACAATTGCAATCAAGTACTACTCATTCAAATCTTCAATTATATAAATCTTCTCTTCAAGTTAAACTCATGTGCACATGAATAATGTGTTACATTTTAAATATTGATTTACAAATTAATAATTATCATTTGTGTTCCATTAAAAGTATTTTCTGTATAAAAATTTATACATATTTTAAATGTAACATATTATTCATGTGCTTCATTTAATATTACTCAAAACTAAGTTAACTTATTATGTACCGAGATTTATAAAAAATAACTATATCGAAATTTTTTCATTATATTTACATTCTTTAACAAAACTAAATTAATAATAATAATAATTTTTTGCTTGGGAGCTTCTCATGGAGGGCATTAGAGTATTAGAAATGCTTAAGCAATTGTAACTTCAAGTAAACTTTTGCTTACAACTTAAATTGCATCACATTTAATAACATTAATATCACTAGAAATAATTTTTTATTAGCTCTAAATTCATTCAAAAAACACAAACAAAGGAAATGCAGGAAAACAGAAATACAGAAATGTGTTACACATCTCCCCCCCTCCCAATATTGTTAATTTCATAGTAAATGAATTGTTTTGCAGCTGTTAAATCTATACTGTTGCAGAAAACTCTGCTTGTTTTCTGGGTTCGCCGTTCTAAAGTTCAGTTAGCGTAGAAAGTTCAAGAAAAGAGTCCATTCGTCAGGATAGAACACAAACTTTATTACTTCTAGAACTTCGTCGAACAATCAACTGTACAAGATTCACAAGCACAATCAGACAGTAATGTGCTTTTAACAGTCCGCTTACATCAGAAGCTCTCAAAAATGCTGTATTTCTCACACAAAATAAAACACTTCCACAAGCAAAAATTCAGTGGAATTATGCAAGGGATATCGTACACAATCCCTTAAGACACAGCAATGAAGAATTTATACACAGCACTTAAAAATCAGCTTCGAAAAGCAAGCCAAAACACTACTTCTATAGCACTATCAATTCATGGAGCAAACATACTCATTCAGAGAGATCTATTCACACTACAGGTGCTTAACTCACCCTAAACTGCTGACTCTGAAAGGCTTGTATTTATAGGTAGCGCAGAAGCTAGTAGAAGCTTCCAGAAAAGTCTGTTTCTCGAAGATTCCACATAAGGCGGGAATTTTGATTACGTCATTGAAGAGAAATATTAGGCTACTATGCGATTTTAATGCACCAAAACCAACTTTACAGCCTGAGAAAATCGCCCACATGACCAAAATGTCGCCAACCTAGGCGACTTTTGGCGAAATATCTCCAAATTTGGCGCCAAAAATTAGTTCCCACAAATGAAGTTACCTAAGGCTTAGGACCAATATTTCTCGAAATTCCTTGAAACTGCATACGATTGAATGGGAAACCGAAACCTCCGTATCTCCGGTTCCAGTTGACCAATTTTGATGCAACAAAAAGCAAAATTTAACTATTTGACGCGTGGAATACGAATTTTGAACAGTTTTAAGTCTCAGAACAGCGGGTTGCCCGAAAATTCGTAACATTGCCCCCTTCCCAAGGACTGCACGTCCCCCTTCCCAAGGACTGGGGACTGTACTGCCCGCAGTACAGTCCCCAGTTAGGAGGTCACACAAATATCTGCAGTGTACAACATTTCACAAGATCTTAACAACATAATTTAAGCACGTAATCAATAAATAAAATAATCAAATACGCACTAATAAATAAATAATGAACATAATAAATAATTAGACACTAATAAGTAATTAAACAAATTCACATTAATAAAAAACCAATATATAACAAATATGTACAGTAAACATGGCGTTAGTGCTGAGTAAAAGAGCGTTGATGGAAAAGGAAGAGAGACCGGAAAGAAATGGGAGATGAAAGAAAGGAAGGATTACTCCATAGTGACCATGGTCCAATATACATTTAATTACAACCGCGATAAACGGCTAGCCGATCGTAATGAACGGCTCTTGATTTCAAGTTAGGTGACTTACGAATCCGTACGATGATGTAATTCAGTTTTTTCAGGACTGTGTAAGGACCGTCCCACAGCGATTGTAGCTTGGAAGACAATCCTTTTCGTCGAGCAGGATTCCATAGCCAAATTTTGTCACCTACGTTGAACTCATGTTCCATAGCCTTCGTGTCGTAGCGAGTCTTCATCTTCTCTGTGTTCAGGTTGATCCGCTCCCGAGCAAAATGATGCACATCTTAAAACCGTGCCCGAAGAATAACCCCCCTGGATTTCCCCCGATTGCTATATATTCCATTTTCAACAGATTGCATGGCACACTGCATAGAAATAATCATTGAAAATTTTGCAGTAATCGGTTCATATTTACGGAAATTAGAGCGCGGACGGTCAGACAGACAAACCGAAGTCATAAGCATTTTCATCTTTGTTGGAAAATATTAAAAATTGACCCATGTAGCTAACCTTGGCACACGGTACGGAAAAGTGCCATGTTTCATATTCCAGAAATCATAATCATTTGTGCATTATTTTACTTTCTTGTAGATTAATTTGGGGAACAAACAAAAGAGAGCATACATTGTTGTATTCCCCCCCCCCTCAATAGTTAGTATATGATGACGTTCATGACTCCCGTCACGACACCTGTGTCCAACGCCTTCTCATTCTCTTCACAGTTTAGATCTTTCATCAAGTCCACCAGATGGCAGCACTAAAGTTAGCATAAAAAAGGTTTTAATGAGCATTATTTTGATTCTCGACTCCCACAAGATTCTGGGAGTGGTAAGGTATCCGTAGAGTGATGCGCGCACCAAATGTTCTTCATCATGGTTCAAACTCGGATTAGGAATTACTTTTATGGCGTACCAATCACATCGCTTGTTTTATGTCTAATCATACCTATCATTAGCGGTAAGTCATGGCATGAGCCGTATATTCTGTAATTAATTACAAATGTGGATAACACATTCCTAAATGTTTACTTTTTCATAGTAGAAGCTCATAGCTTCTACTATTGGGGGTGCTGCTCAAAAAAAAAAAAAAAAGAAAGAAAGAAAAGAAAAGAGAAAATGACCACTGTTTTTAATATTGTTGTGCAAAAAGGCTACAAAAATGGAATTTTATTCATACTAATTGAAATAGGAATGAAAAATCTTTTCTTTGAAAAAGAACTTAACTACAAGTCTAAATTGTTATACTGTTTAGACAGACTGGCTGTTATACTTTTCGGTCTTGCATGAAGTTCATTCTATATAACGAATAAAAATTGTTTCGAGATTCCGCAGAAAATATAACTGGTAAATACAGCTATTATTTTGTGATACTTAAAGCAGATAGATTGACAGTTACAAAGTTATTTTTCACCGAATTTTGAATTGTAGCAAAGAGATTATTCTCTCCAAAATTTTTGACCTGGATTGATTAAATTTATTGGAAAATGTATGCAAATTCTAATTAAAACATAATAAATATAACGTTTATGTAATAAACTGTTTATTTTACAAAACTTAACGCGAATACTTTCCATAACTGCACAACTTTACAGCATAGTATGAGAAAAAAAAATGTATATTCACATTTTTCAAAAAACAGGCAACGGTACAAGCACTGAAAAAAGTATTCAGGTGTAAGCCAAATTTCCTATTTCAGTTTTGTGAATAACACTGGGGGAACAAAATTTTGTTGCATTTATACAAGTATGATTTTAACTTCATTTGGGTGTGTTAATCACACATACGAAATTAGTTTTATTCCGACAGCTACAGATTTTCTTCAAAATGGCATTAATAGTTTAGTTTAGCCTATTTTTTCATAAATGTACTTACAGGGTTATAAAGCACACATGGGTATATATTTATGCATAACAAATAACGTAAACAGATGTCATAGACTCGCTTTATAAGCGCATAAGTCGATATTACAAATGGTATATAGTCACGAAATAAGCAAAAACGCTCAGTGACTTGAGAGTCAATGGGCAAGAATTTGTGCTTGCTACTTTTGCATTTGTGAACTTGACGGGGGGCAATGTCGTTTGAAACCCTAGAGGTAGTGTGACATCATATGTTTATCCTAGCGCCCTTGGTAGTGCTCTTCCTTCGTTTTGATATCTTGATGGAAGCGCTCTCCCTGTTCATGAGTTACAGTCCCAAGATTCTCGGGAAATCGGTCAAGGTAACTAAACGGGAAATGAAGCTTTAGACTCGAAAAAAATGCACTACATCCCGTAATAAATTAAAATTCGGTGCCTTTTATGAAACATTCTGAAAAACATTCTTCAACATGGAACTGCATAGCAAAAATTTTCGAAGAGTAACACATCTTGCCAAAATTTCGATTTTTAACATAGAGATATGATTGTAAGGAAACGGCATCAGCTATCTGATAGGGATACCTAAACTGTAACCGATACGCCGTATTGCCTAGACCCCATTGCAATAGGACTGTGTTATTCTATGGTGACAGTTCCAATTTTAAAGAAGTACTGTCGCCAAGAATCGTTACGTATTTGGCATAACTGTAAAACTTTCAACTGCAGAATGCTGAGATTTTGTATTTAGAACTATAGTAATATATAATTGTGCATCTTTAGTTTTTAATCCGTAAAGACGTGCATCTTTAACTGTTATTTAAAAAGAAACCAACGAAATGTTCCGCCATACTTAGACCAACTCAGTTACTTCATTTTGTCGAATGCTGAAGATAGTTAGTGCCATCACCTTGTATTCATATCTCTATGGTGTATATTACAGCTTGTAACGAGAAATTCTAAAAATTTGTGAAGTGCTCGACATAATTAGTTTTTTTGTATTTAAGTTTCAAAATCATATAATTTTTTCGAACTACACCGTTTAATTACCAAATTGCATAAAAACTATAATTTGTGGAGAAAAACCGATTGTAGATTCGAAATCAGCGGTGCCAAAAAATCTAAGATCTGTTAAAAAATCTCATGCGTCAGAAAAACAAAAGTAAGAAAATCTGAAACACTACTGCACTACTCTTTAAATATGCACTAAAGTGCTATGAATTAAAAGCGTATCATAATCCGTGCGTCGTTCCTATTTTCTTTCCTTGTTCCATATTAAGTTGTAAAGTGCATCATTATTCAGGAGTGTGTCGCGTTTTTCTCCCTTCCTCCATAAAGCACGTCTTTGGAATCGAAAAAATATCTTAAAGTCTTCTCCTGAAACTGTTTTACAATCTTCGCCAAGCATATTACAACTGTACTTCACCATTTTAAATACTGATTGGAATGGGCATCATAATCCATAAGTGTGCCGTGCTTGTCTTTCGTGTTTCATAAAACACATATTTGGAATTGAAATCTACATTAAAATCGCCTACTAAAACTATTTTACAACTTTTGCCAGGCATATTCTAACTATACTTTTCTAGTTTCTAGCCGAATACGGAAGATATCGCCAAGCTTGGTTTCGGGTTTGAAGTTATTTTTTGGCAGCAAACTTGGCGACCAGTTATCAAAAATGGCAAGCCTTGTGCGACTTTCAAGATTTTAATCTCCCCCTGCAACCTCCGCGTTATCTGGCAAACACACTAGGAAAGAACTCCGTGACAGTTAATGCCAACAAAACTGTCTACAAATCATGTCTACAAAGTCGCGTAGACAAAAATCTGGACCTGAATGAAATAGCATCCTACTGCTAAAAAATTATTTCCAGTATATTATTACATTACATAGAGAATTTGACAAGATATATGGCTACATTCTTTTTGTTAGCCTTTTATCTCAGTTATTCCAAGTTACAAGTCCTAATAAACATATTTTTGCAGGGCAACAATGGGACAAACACAAACATCCATGCCTGTGACAGGATTCGAACCCGGACCCAAAGGATGGTAGTAGGACAGGCCAGCTACTACACCACCTGAACGGCATTGCCCTGCGTAACTAATTACTTTTCCGAAAATCACAACTCTAAAGAAATATTGTTACGTACTATAATGTTTCAGTTTTTATGAAAAACAACATTTTATACAGAGTGATTCAAAACTCTTCGGGAAAAAATGTAAGGGGTTGTAGAGGCAGAGGGAACCAAGACGGTTCAGAATCGCATGACCATATGGGGTCGAAAACGTTGTCTTCGTGTACTCGTTAATAATCACCTTGGAAGAAGTGTTGAAGTGGTAGTCTAATTTGTGTGTGTGTGTGTGTGTGTGCTCATCGAGTTTCACGAACAATGAGCTTTTCTCTGAGGCTGCATTCATAAACGCCAAATGAGTTGTACTCGTGCAACGAGTTTCTATCTAACGTGTTCGTAAAGGAAATTGAGTGCATTCAGTTTAAAAACTAGAGCGTTCGTTTACAAAACTGAGTGCGATTAGTTTCAAATGAAGTAAACTGAAAGCGGATCAAGTTCGTTTCGTTGTTTAGAAGATACACTTGCTGCACGTTGTTGCTGTTTTCAAATGGCGTCCGCTGTTATGGAAAAGTATGTCGTTGTGAAAAGCATTTTACTTTTGCTAAAGCTGCAAATATTATTTATTCAAGGAAGAAATTCATGCGTACGTTAGAAAATGCTACGAAGGTAGATAATTTTTCAAAGCTAATCATTTTCTTCTATTTTTCATTTTAGTAAATTCAAAAATGCATGTTTTAGTGTTCAGATTGAAGTTGATTTAAACCGTTATTAATGAAATTTGAACTTCTCTTGCAAAATACTTTAAAAATAAATGAAAGTTAAGTTGAAATTTCTAAATTTTGATCTGTACACTTCAATTATGGCCACTCTTTTTTTTGAAAATCCTGTTGATTTTATACTGAGTATGTACTAAAAACTCCCCTCCGCGAAATGAACGCTTTCGCGAATTGTAAACAAATACGTCTCCTAGGTGACGAAACTAAATAAAGTGAAGTTGTTCGTAAAGTCAAAAGAAACTGATGACCACTGACAGCACTAAACATACGCATTCCAGTTTTCTTAAGAAAACTCGTGCAACGAGTTTGTCGTTTACGAATTCAGCCTGAGAATTTTATCAATGAATTGAATTGGATTATTAAACTATCAATTTTACTCTAGTGCTTTCTGTGAACGATGCATTCGTTTTTGACAACCACGGTGGGAAAGTTCGTTATTACTCCAAACACTTCTTCCAAAGTGATTAGTTGCCCATTAGGGTCCGACTTTTTCTATCGCATTCTCCAATTTATGTTGATGCCAGAAGGGATAAGCAAATTTCTGATATTTGTGGGGTACGAAGCTTGTACTTCTCTCTTTAAAAATATGAATAAACCAGAGAAAACTTCGGATTTTATATTGAGCCGGTTTACATGCACAAAAATTCGGTGTAAATGCCGAACTTTTGCTCCTTTCAATACGTAGATAAAAAAGTGCGGGGTGGAAAATGAAGGTGAATGCAATGAAGGTGAATGCAATGAAGGTGAATGCAGATATGACCTCGCTTTCCCATGATGCATTGCGTATTTTCCCCAGTACTCTGCTTTTACCTGGAATTTTCCATTTTCCCATGAAAACAACCATATTGTTATCGCTGAGTATTTTGCCGTATCAGATTCATTATACGAGAAATTGAAATAGGAAAATAAAGTAATGCTTATATATTTTTGCGCCAAACGAAATCTGCGACCGTCTAAAAATAAGGCTCTGGGGCCCTAGCACGATCTTCTCGGAAACCTTTCCGAAGCGGAAAAACAACCCTTTTCTCACTCATGACGTCACATTCCGAAAGGGCGTCAATTTGGTCTACCACGATGCTCTCCGGAACGTTCCGATATCGGAAACCCTGTCGGAAATTCCACTTTTTTTATTCCGGCACGGTAAACGCGAGTGAGAAGCTCTTTCCGCTTCGGATAAAAGTCAGCGTGCGTGGTTACTTGTTCTGATGGTAGTTGTTTACATCAAAATAATGGCTCGGTTTTAATTGTAGCAACTGTTGCACAACAATAAGATGCTAGAAGGGTTTATAGGAATCGAAATTCGATTCCTAGGTGTAAATCCTTTGAATTAATCGACGACGAATTTATCAACAATTTTCGGTTGAATAAATCATTAGCATTCCAACTGATTCAAGAGTTTAAAAAATATTTAGAGCCTAGAACAATTAGAATATAATAATGCTAATTTTTAATGATATTTAAAATTTATAAAATAACAGTCTGCTTATCTTTTGCCAAGCTTTCACATTTTTAATAAAACCTCCACTGCTGTTTAATTTTTGTGCTAGAGATTTCAAATCCTCATTTCGATTGCTGCGCTGTATAAAAACTGGAAAAGTTGTTTTCATTTAAGTAATGATTTTCTTCCATTGCTTGGACGATAATTTCAATCTGATTTGTTTTTACTCGAATATTACCGTTTTTATTTTATAAGGAAGAGGCACGGCTTCAGGAAAATGCGGATTTCAATGATCTTTGGCATAATGTTAGTATACCATGTGAATATACTGAGTGTAAAATAAAGTTTATAAAAGGTATTGAAAAACTGTCAGCACTTCATCAGAGGGTCGTTAAATCGGAAGGGTCGTAAAATTGTGAGTTGACTGTGTATTTATTTATATATTTTTAAAATTTTATTTCTGCTATTCAAAGAATATATTTTTACAATTGATGATGCTTAAAAAATTAATACTCTTGCTGTTGCATCACGAACGGGTGAAAATTAGGGGAAAAATAGTCTGTCTGACAAAAATTAATGTACCTTAAAGAAATATTGAGTTTTGTGGGTGTTAAAAGTTATTTATTTTGAAAGTGTAAAATTCTGATTCCACAAAGTAAAGATTTTACAAAAAGAAATAAAATTTAAATCTATACTATTAAAATCTGTGCGCGTCTGTCTGTGTGTGTGTGTGTGTGTGTGTGTGTAGCATCATCTCCTCCTAAACGGCTGGGAGTTGAGTTTCGAACGAGGTATCCACGAATTCGGAAAATTTCGAGAAAGAACCTCCGCTAATTAAAATTTCGAAATTCGAATTAGTTTAGGAGATATTGATAATAAACCCCATCAAAAACGCTAATTTTTGCTCTCCGCAATTCCGTGATTGTAACCCCTGTAATCAAAAAAGTGAGAAATAAGCATCGAGGTTGCCATGTTTGGCTATTTTATTAAATTATTTAGACTCCTGCAGAAAAAATAAAAGAATAATGATTTTTTTTCTGTTTAGATTATTTACAAAGTTATTTTTTACTTAAAATATTGCGTTCATGTTAAATCAGAGCTGGAATTCAATGTGTTTTATGTGTAAAAGAATAAGGGATTGAGAGATTTCCGAGACTAATATGTATATTTTTTAGTTTGGCCGAAAACAAAATGGCTCATTTGGCGAGATTTTGAGAAAGTAGTAGGTTCTACCGATTTGTACAGTTTTGGGCTTGGCGCAAATTACTGAGAGCGTAACGAAATAGTATTTTTAATAACAAGTATAAGTTTTATGGCGCTATACTTCGATTTTTCATATAGAAATAATGCAGTTATTAAGGCGATTTTAAACGATCTATAGAGTTTTCACGAAATTAAGTAAACTTATTATCGAAACGAAATTAAGTTAGAAGAATTCCGCCAAATTTCAGAAAATTGAAATTCTCACATTTTGTACATGGTAGTTAACGTTGATTAAAACCCGTTATAGTTAATAATAATTTAAATAACTGCTACTTATCAATAATATGCCTGCATTAAATTTTGGTGATGGAACCATATAAATGATAGATAACTATTTCCCATTTTGATTGCTGATAAATCAATGCTTCGAATGATTCCCTGAAAACAAAAAAATCTTACAAAATGGTGCATGTTGGCATTTGGCGATCGAAGTACTGTGAAATAAGTAATTGATTCTTATTTGTTAAAGCAGCGCTACGGAAGTTTCTTTTACTGAAAGCTGTTAGAAAGGCGTAATTAATACTGTCTAATATATTTTTTGTTTTACGAATTGAAATGCATGTTGATTCCTACTTTAGTACATTTCTTAGCAAAGTTGGAGAAAAATATTCAAATGTAGTGCAACTCTGTACGTATTTTTAATTCCATTCCACAATTGAGATGAGCCGATGTCACTAGCGTATGCATAGATATTTTTTTTTAATTCCGCCAAACAAAGTATTGCGTATTGACTTTAGTGTCAAGTTTAATTTCTGGTTTGAGCTATTGGCCATCGACTGGCGGCGTTAATTTCGCCAATATGGTAGTTCTAGCAAAGTAAACGTGAATAACTCCTTTCATGTTCTATTTTTAACATTGCTATAATTTCCGTAGAAACGGAATCCATTGTTGCCACTTAAGTTGTTAAATTTAACAATTAAGTGAAACCACTCATTTCTACAACTTTTAAGACTCAGAAAAGTGAAAGCGCATGAAACGTGAAATAAATAGAACTAACTATAACAGACTTGCACTTTAAAAATAATCGAAGTTTTCATGCAATTCTACATATCTTTAATTTTATTTCCTTCGTGTGTGGATGTAATTTTTACGTCATTTTTGCTGTTTTCCTGACAGATTATCCGGAGCAGCACATAACCTCTAATGCATTTGCTCCTCCGGACATAAGCAAGAGCGTATGTCCGTCGCGTATTTGTCTAACCCCACTGTGTTAATCATCATTAAATACTATTCATAGATTTAATGTCTATGAAAGTTTCAATATTCTACGCCTAATAGTTTTTGAGATATGCGAGTTTAATGAATTTCGGACCATTGAGCGTAATGTATTTCGAATGTTTTGGGCGGTCCTGTAGATTAACTATCCAGTCGAATGGAACCAAAAGGGGAGGTGCACAACTAGATGTTACAACTATCCAAATATGAAGATTCGACATTCTACGCCTAATAGTTTTTGAGTTAGGCGAGTTCAATGAATTTCGGCCCATAGAGCGTAATGTATTTCGAATCTTTTGGGCGGTCCTGTACATAAACTATACATTCGATAGCGACCAAAAGGGGAGGTGCACAACTAGATCATAGAACAATCCTAAATATCAAATCTCAACTTTCTACGACCAATAGTTTTTGAGATATGCGAGTTACATACATACGTACGTACGTACAGACGGCATGGAAAAACTGACCACAATAGACTCGCCGCTGGTCAAAATGAGTTGCAGACGCCTTAATATGATCGTGCATGCTAGTCTACGATGAGATGCATCGAAAAAATTCTTAAAATTAAATTTAGAGGTACTCAAAATCGGTTTTTTTGTCGAAATTTGGCCCCCAAAATTTTTCGGGATCACATTACTTCCTTATACTACGTACAAGGAAGTAAAAAAATCTGATGTGTCCAACACATGACTTCCTTGCACGTCCATTAGATCAAAAATATTTTCGATGCACTTCCTCTAAATTTATTTGTTTGAAAGAGATAAAATATCAATAATAGTAAGGTTTAGCGATTTCTAGCCAAATATTTCGATATCGCCAAGCTGAGTTCAATTTGAAAGATTTCCTTCTGACACTTTATTTGGCGATATTTCACCAAAAGCCGACAAACTTGAGATAGTCAGCGAGATTTTGGGGATAGCCAAAGTAGTCATTGACCACAGACTTTCAATGAATTGAATGCATCTATACACCTCAATGTATTCAAAGTCATTTGGCTCACCATGTAAATAAATTCTCAGTCGATTGCTGTCAAAAAAGATATTGAAAACAGTTAGATATTACAATAGTTCTTAATACAAAGTTAAAAAATCTACGGGTTAAAGTTTTAGAGTTATACAAAATAGGAAATAATTTTTGGCGCCAAATTTGGCGATATTTCTGCGAAACTCGTCAATGTCGACGACATTTGGCGAGATTTTAAGCATGAACCAAACAATGACAGATCATCGCCAAATTTGGCGATATTCCGCCAAAACTCGCCAAGAACGATAACAAATGGCGATACTTTGGGCATGGACCAAATGACTGACTATCGCCAAATTTGGCGATATTTCGCCAAAACTCGCCAAGGTCGAGGACAGACGGCGAGATTTTGGGCATGTACCAAACAATGACTGTCTACAGTTGTATTATATTGAAGATGTCCATAGACATTAAGGTACTGAAATTCTTTTCGGTGGTCCTGTAAATAAACTCTCCAGTAGATTGGAACGAAAAATCGAGATGCACAACTAGATGTTACAACATTCTTATATATGAAATTTCATAATAGTTTTTGAGATTTGAGAGTTAAATATGCACACACATACACCAAAAGTCGCCAAGCTTGGCGACTTTTGGCATAGTTCTTGAGGGAGGCACGTGACCGTGGTCGGACCATTACCTAACTTATGTGGTAGGACGGTATTGTGCTTGAAATGGATGAATGCCCCTAAAATTGCTATTGACCGTAATGTATTGGAAATCTTTTGAGTGTTCCTGTAGCAGAACTATAAATGAAAAAGACACTTTTTTTAATGGAGAAATTCATTTTCTAACTCTTTACAGCATATATCACTTCTGAGTCGTTTGAAATAGCCCAATACCTCTAAAAAACGCTTTGATGAATTTCGGCCCATAGAGCATAATGTATTTCGAATCTTTTGGGCTGTCCTGTAGATAAACTATTCAGTCGAATGGAACCGAAAGGGGAGGTGCACAACTAGATGTTACAACAATCCTAAATATAAAGTTTCAACATTCAACGCCTAACAGTTTTTGAGATATGCGAGTTTAATGAATTTCGGTCCATTGAGTGTAATGTATTTCGAATGTTTTGGGCAGTCCTGTAGATAAACTATCCAGTCGAATGGAACCAAAAGGGGAGGTGCACAACTAGATGTTACAACTATCCAAACTATGAAGTTTCGACATTCTACGCCTAATAGCTTTTGAGTTAGGCGAGTTTAATGAATTTCGGCCCATAGAGCGTAATGTATTTCGAATCTTTTGGGCGGTCCTGTACATAAACTATCCATTCGATTGCCACCAAAAGGGGAGGTGCACAACTAGATCATAGAACAATCCTAAATATCAAATCTCAACATTCTACGACCATTAGTTTTTGAGATATGCGAGTTACATACATACGTACGTACGTACAGACGGCATGGAAAAACTGGCCACAGTAGACTCGCCACTGGTCAAAATGAGTTGCAGACGCGTTAATATGATCGTGCATGCTAGCCTACGATGAGATGCATCGAAAAAAATTTTTTAATTAAATTTAGAGGTAGTCAAAATCGTTTTTTATGTCGAAATTTGGCCCCCAAAATTTTTCGGGATCACATTACTTCCTTATACTACGTACAAGGAAGTAAAAAGATCAATCATATTCAAGCAGGAGTAGCCAAAATTTTTTCATGGGAATGTTACGGGAGTTAAGAATATACATTTTGAATGGCAAAAAACTCCACATGGGTGGTTGTGACCCCCTATCTCCTCCTTGGCTACGTCACTGTACGCAAGCATCAGTTGTCACGTCATGAAAAACCGTCGTAGATGGCAAACTCCGAAGTTGTTCTGAGGGTTATACAAAATTAAAAATTTTGCTCTTAGTAAATTTTACTTTTGATATACAGTTCGAATATTTTGTTTTAATACATTTCGGCCACCAAGGTAAGATGAAATATTACTAAATACGGCAACCGAGAATTTTCTTAACTATTGAATTTGACACTATGCAACTACAGTAGATTCCCTATATCACGGTAGATACGTTCCGTGTTATAGGAATCCGTGTTGTACGGGTCCTGCGCTATACTCCACCTGGAGTGCGGACTGCGCGGTATAATCACGGCAAAACTTATTCGCGCTCCGTAAAAATGCATGATGTTTGGTGTTGCCATTCAAAAGGAATGCTAATTACAGGAGCTAAGGCGTCATAATATCAGAACATGTCTCATTTCATCGTGCTGTACGAGTCTCTTTTAACGTGTTACACGAAAACGATCGTAATGTTTTCGTCGTGTTCTAAGAATTCGTGTTGTAGACCCATGTTATAAAGGGGTCAACTGTAATCTGTAAAAAATGAAAAATGAAATTAGTTATTTATTTAGTTCGAATTGACAGTGAGATAAACGTCATTTGTCACTTTTATGTAACAAGTATGATACTGCATTAAGAGTTCAATAAGGGTAATAAGCTTTTTCTCAGAAGTTACATCACGAATGTTTTCATTTACAATAGCGACATGATTTTCACCGGAGCAGGGTATATTTTTGGCTTTTAAACGTAAATGACGCATGCATTGTTTCATGTAGGTTTTTTAATTTAGGTAAAATTTAATAAAGTCGTGTGTAACATAACTGCGCTAATGCATTGTCCACGCATTGAAAAATGCAAGATAAAATTGTTGTCAACATCATGTAATATTATTTATGTGGTATATACTATGTATACTAAACCTCAATGTGGTATATACTAAACCTCACAATACGAATTATTTGATGTAGAAATCAGGCATTTTTCGAAAGAGAAAAGTTTTGTCTGCATACCATAAAGTTCTTTCTTTTTTGATCGCCAGTCACATTGACGTAGTTTTTGTGTCATGTTGCAATCGTCTAAAATTTGCACTCATGACGTCAACTTTTAGTCACGATTCAAGTAAATTTTCACGTTTTGAAATTCCTCATTACTGGGTTTAATTCGAATTATATATGTGTTAGGAAAATATGCGTTTCCCACCGTGCGGAGAACGGGCAAGCAGCTAGTAATAATATAAAATCAGTAAACAGGAAGTAAAAAAAAAAAATGATAAATAAATGAATAAATGAAAAAGTAAATAAATATTTACTTTACTAAAAAATGAATTAATTACCGGGATTCGCGTATTAAAAAAAAAAAAAAAATGTGCAGGAAAATATTGCGCAGCACGGGGTTCGATCACATAACGCCCTAGTAATAGTCCCGCGTCTTACCGATTCAGCCACCAAAGCGCAACTAACTTTGGACGCAACTTACAATTAAAGTTTTGGTAAAGCGGTTCGAAAATCGATATTAATTTTTTTCGACTGTATTTGAGTACTGCGCATTAGT
Source organism: Cheiracanthium punctorium (assembly GCA_038373885.1). Taxonomy (NCBI): domain Eukaryota; kingdom Metazoa; phylum Arthropoda; class Arachnida; order Araneae; family Cheiracanthiidae; genus Cheiracanthium; species Cheiracanthium punctorium. The sequence continues at coordinate 45,253 of JAWZYV010014763.1, forward strand.
GTCTTAGTATCTTACACGTTGTAGATTCACATGGTATAACACAGCCAGAGATCGACTAACAAAATAAGACAAGACATAGTACCTATTTAAGTACTATGTCATTAACTTAAACTACGTGCTCGAATGCGGCAAAGACTGCCTTGTTTTGATTGGTTGATAGCGTCCCCTTCCGATACTTTCGGAAGAGGCATAAAAATTCTCATTTCCATTAGTCGAAACCATAGTGGTAGAGTCAAAATGAGGGTATCGGATATTTATCCGAAGATTTTCAGTATCCGTGAGTGAGAACTATCCGTGACGGATGCTTTCCGATAAGATCGTGCTAGAGCTCCAGGCCACTCATGGGTTAACAGTTAAATGAAGAAGACGTATCTGATCCCACATTAAGACAACCACCGTGACCACCTATCAAACCATACTTCGCTAGAGTCATGACGGAGTTTAAGCCTTCTGATTGGTTGGTTCGGCCTGCATCTTTCGTGATGTCACTTTATGACGGCGCTGTAGTTATTTTTAAAATAACAATTGCACAATGCTTTTTGTTTTCTAATGTATGAAATTGCAGAGAAGCGAAATTTAATATGGCAATTATTTAAACTTACAAACAATTATTTAAACTTATGGCAATTATTTATACACTTAAATACACATTTATTTTTAAACTTAAAACGAGAACAAAGTGCAAAATTCTTTCTTCTATTTTTTCTTTCTTCGTTTTATATTTTTTGGATGGGGGGTGGCCAGTGGCGGATTATTGAAAGTTTGTCGGGGATGGGTTAGTTTGTCGGTGGGGGTGGTTCGTTAGAAGATTAACATATACATCCATTTTATGGAAGTAAAATAGGATCTTTTACATAAATTTTTTTTATCTCGCCCCCTCCGCCCCCCTTTAATCCACCCTTGGGGATTGCATATATTTTTATGCACTCTTTTAAATTATACTTTCACCCACCTCATCTGTTTCCCTTTTTTGCATGCTTACATAGAAATAAAATTAATTTAAGTTATATTGAATAAAATAACACTTATTTTTTATCAAATGAAAGTTATTGTAATGCAACTGGCAGAGAGCAGAATATCAAATTAAAGTAGTAATTTCTTATTCGTTATGTATAAATATTGATTTGAAAAATAAAAAATAAAAAAATGGAGTTTGTTACTTTACAATATAAGAATCCTTTCGCATGCATGCATTATTACAAGTATGCTTTTATTTTGAAAGTCCCTCTTTCCCCCTTTTTTTCTTTTTCGTTCGTATATATCGACAAAAAAAAATAAATAAAAAATAAATAAAAAAATAAATAAAATATTGACATTCAAAAATTCTTATGTGATTTAAAGAATTTTTAAATAATTCCGTAACCAGATAGGGAAAACAACATTAGTTTCTCATATATGTATGCTTATGTTTCTTGATAAGTACTGTCCAAAAGAAAAAAAAAGGGGGGGAAGAAAAGAGAGAAATAACAAAAATACTACATCATATTTTGAACTCCATACGAAGAAAACATTAGGTGCACTAGTCAATTAAGCCTCTAAAATAGAGACATTTATACAGATATGATGATAAATAGAAAACAATTACCATCATATATTATTCAGTTCTTACTAAATTGTATATATATATATATATATATATATATATACACAATTATATATATATATATATATATATATATATATATATATATATATATATATATATATACATATACACAATTATATATATATATATATATATTGAATAACAATGTATAAAAACTTGTAATCATTTCATAATCGTTAAACATGAATTGCAAAATAACAGTTTATATAGTAAATAGTGAAAACTAAGAACATTAAAAAATATAGTAAGTAAAACAAAGGAAGTATGATTAATCCTCTGAGCCGAGCGTCTTGAAAATAGGCAAATAATGTAAAGTATTATTTATTTATGCAATCACTGTTTCTGTCTTAATTTGTGTTTTGTACATCCCTAAATTGTGATCGTACGATGTGATTTTTTTTCTCTTCGAGAGCTATTGAAAATTGGTTTAAGTCAACATTTATTTATTTTCATGTCTCAGGGCCTTTTTTTATGATGAAAAGCTGAAATTTTGTGAATCACTTAGTTAATGTATAGTGCGCATTTTACTAGTTCAGAATTTTTTCGTACAGGGGCTATATAAAAATTTAAATAATTACGCCTCAAGAGTTTTGAATCCTTCTGTGCAGGAAATCCGTCTAGAAAAATTGGTTTACACTCGTGTACTTTTTTAAGAAAGTGTATAATGGTATAAAATATTATTGTCAGTACCTCGGAGAAAGTGCCACATTTGAAAGGACTGGTAGAAGTACAAGGTAATGCAACCATGGTCACCCATATAATTGATTGTCGGATGGGAGCAAGTCAAGGGTCTGGTCACAGAAAGATTCTATATTTTAGCGTTGAACCGCTTCTACATTATACCGGGGAAGTAGCGTAGCCAAGAGGGTGTTAGGGGGTCACCCCCCATGAGGAATTTTTTGCCATACCAAATGTATATTTAATCATTCCCTTATCAGACACACGTATACATATATATGGGTTGCAGTATTCGTAGCCCCCCCGAGAAAATTTTCTGGCTACGCCACTGCATCAGGGTCAGCGTGAATCTTCTATCGGGCCTGCTTGTTTACTTCAATGAGTCATCCAAAGAAATCCACAGACTGCCTGTGCGTACACACAGCCAACTGTGTCCAAAAATGGACTCTAGATCCCCGGCACGGGATGAACGATTCGATCGACCGTCATGTTACTGACAGTTCAATAGAACGATGGAAATGGCTGCCTTTTTTTCAGCAATGGGCAGTCTATCCAGTGTTTCTTCTATATCCATGTATTTTCATCGTATTCCTTTAGTTCTCAGCAGACGCCGGTGCTGTTAAAAATAATTCTGACAATTTTAAAAATACCGACCATTTTTACGAGAAATGATGTGCTAAAAATTAAAGGATTCTCGTGTAACTATGCCACCCTCGAGTGTTTTTATAGAAGTCAAATTTATTCTTCGTGACTGACAGCAGTCGAAACGCCAAAGTTTTGCGTCTTCGCGGCGAGGAAACCGCGCGCTAAAGCAACACTTCCTAGATACAGAAGGCCTGAGAACAGAAGCTTTTACGTCATCACTGGGTCTTCTAAGATGACGTCATCACAGTTTTACTTTCACAAAGTAAACTATTCAAAATTTCTGGTGAATTATACAAAATTTATCTTAAGTTGAAGATAAAAATTAAAATACCTTTCTGAGAAAAAATAATTTATTATGATCAATTTCTATATCATATTCTTTAATTAGAGATAGTTAAAATTTCCCATTTGTCGTAAAATTAAATTTTCTATCTTAAATCATTAAAATGTTTCATGCGGGTGAGAATTTACCACAAACTTTGAATAAGTGAACTCTCACTTATGCGCCGGCCCAAGGGACCAACAGAAAAAAGCGCATAAGTGAGGCTCATAAAACAAGTGAGGAGCATAAGTAGAGGCACATAAGTGAAAAAATCCATTCAAAATTCTAAAATTCAATATAAATTGCCGTGGGAACATGAATAAGAATGTTTCTAAGGATTACAATGCTTATACAAAAACGGTTTGGGGAAATTACTGTGATTTATACAATGAAAAAAAAATTGTAACATACCTTAACATTCATTTTCTTTCAAAATAATCCATAATAGATGATTGTTTATGTTTTTGCCGATGTATTACAGAAACAATTTTTTCAATTTCATGCAAATGAGTAAACGGAGTTTCAACAGCTGAATTAAATTGCAAATAGTCCCGAATAATGCCTAAAGCTTCTAACGTTTTCTTATGACTCTTATTTTCTTAATTTGGTCATTAGATTCATATTCATCAGGAAATTGAAATCCAGCTTTTTTAATGCAATTCTTTATGGTGTAGTCACCAATACTTCTCCATGCAGCGCATACCATATTCAAGGAATGAAATTTTTACATCAGCTGCAGCTGACTTGCCCGTTTCTAATTCCTCAAGATATCGACGAATCAAAGTTTTTCTATAATGCACTTTTAGACAACGTATTATACTTAAGTCCAGAGGCTGTATCTTACTCGTACAATATGCAGGAAAAAACAGCACTTTTACATGATTAAATTTTGGCAGATCTCGAGGGTGAGCAGGGCATTGATCCATGAATAGGAGAACTTTTCTTCCTTGTTTCTCCATTTTCTTGTCAAATTTATGAAGAAAGTTTAAGAAAATTTCCGACGTCATCCATGATGCACTGTTGTTAAAGTACTCACACGGAAACCGCTTTATGTTTTTAAAACACCGAGGTTTTTTTTAGTTCCCGATTATTAAAGGGGTAAGGTTTTCTGATCCATCAGAGTTGCAACATAACAAAACAGTTAATCTTTTTTTACTGTTTTTGCCACCGTGATAGGGTTCCCCCTTAAATGCCAATGTTTTTCTAGGCATCATCTTAAAAAACAAACCAGTTTCATCGCAATTAAAAATGTCCTTAGGTTTGTATCCTTCTATTAAAGATGATAAGTCCTCTTTCCATTGCTCTACAGTTTTTTTGTCGACACTTGCACTTTCTCCAGATAGGGTTCGAGTTTCTAAGCCGTGCCGGATCTTAAATTTCTACACCCATCCATGCGATGCAGAGAAGTTTTCAATTTCCAAAGTCTCTGACAGATGAACAGCTTTCTGTCTGAGTAACTCAATGTTAACCGGAATGTTCGAAGCACGAGCTTCTTTAAACCATTGTAACAAAACACTTTCTAATTTTTGAAACTTTCCTCCTTGAATTCGGCTTCTCTTTGAGGATTGAATTCCGCATTCTCGTTCAGCAGCTAGAATTGCTTCCCTTTTTTTTTAAATTCCTTTCAAAGTTGACTCCGGAATTTTAAAATGATCAGCTAAAGCTTTTTTAGTAGTTGATGGATTTTCTTCAAATTTCTTAATAACATTCACTTTGAAAGACAAGGACTATTTCGTTCGTTTAGCCATTTCGAGACCATTCACCAGACAAATCAAGCAAGTTACAAGCACAAGTTAAAAATTGCTGACTCAACAGCGAAATAGAAATTTCTTAGAACCCAAAGAAAGAAAATTTTTGACGTCATCTGCATGCTGCACGATAGGTTGTTGGTCACAACAGTCACACAAACCACCCCCTTTTTTCCGAGATAAGAGAAGAATGACCACTTTCAAAAGACCATTACAATGGGGGTAGAACTAGGCTCCGGGCAAGAAGCAATGATACGTGTTCTTTCCTTCAAGATGAATGAGTTTTCAAAGTGGGTGGTGAAACATCCCACTCGAGAGATTCATGTTCATTCTGAAAGAATGTCTTCCTAGAAACAGCAAAGGTGAAAAGGCACACGTGGAAACAGGAAAAATAAACCACTAGATCGAGCAACACGTTTCATTCCATAAATGGTTTATTTTTTAATTTCTATTTAAGAGAAAAAAAAAATTTTGGTAGTCTGAGAAAAAAAATTCGTCGCATAAGTGAAATATAGCGATGCATAAACGAATAATTATATCATTATTTTCCTATATAATGAGCCGGGAGAAAGGCGTATAATGAGAAAGGCGTATAAAAGAGGCGGTGTATAAGTGAGAGTTCACTGTAGTTTTACTTTGTGAAAATAAATGCGTGATGACGTCATTTTAGTGGACCTAGTGATGACGTAACAGTTCCTGTTCTCAGGCGTTTTATATCTAAGAGGTGTTAGTTAAAGAGTTAAAACTTTCTAATCAATTATGCATTTCCAAATTCGCGATCGCAGCAAGCCGGGTGGTCATTAAATTGCTCTAATGCCCAATTAGCTAATTAAGTCTCTTGCGATGGTTGTGATAACTTACGGACAGAAATTTTGAACAACTAATGTAATGTCATTTTCTACTATGTACTATAATAAGTGTGTGTGTGTGGGGGGGCATCTCGCTACCGGCTTTTATAATGTGTACCGAGATTTTTAAATTCAAATGCCCCCCCCCCCCCTCCGCGAAAGAAAATGTTCATTTGGCAAATTGGGGAGATGTAATCTTTTTTAACTACGGCAGAAGGGGACCCTAAGCAATTAAACTAGTGTCTGTCTAACGTAATTCTGACTGATCTTGCACATTCGCAACATTGAAAAAACATTTGTAAGAATTCCAGATTTTCAAATTAAAAATCACCTATGTACAGGGTGCTTCTATAAATGGTAAAAACCCTACTAGCAATTTTGCTCGGGCCTTCACCGGCCACGTAGCCTTGATCCGATGAGAAGGAATCCGGCCGTTCACTGTGAAACTGCTCGGATACACGCAGTTCATGTCCCCTCGGACGTGGAGACGTCCGAAGTAGTCTAACCGATGAGTTTTCATCGGGTTGGACACGGATTTAGGGAACTGGCCCGTTCACTTTATGCGTGAGGTTGGCAAAACACCAAGTGAGTATCACTTTTCGATAAGTTCTTATGTGATGTTGACATGCATTTAACCCTTTCCGTCCCTACGATGCAATTCGAATGAAAACATTTAAGTGTTTTATAGATTTCTTTTACATTTGAAATGTATTTGTAATCGCATTTTTCTTATATGGTAATGCAGTGCAGAAGCAATACAGTATAGAAGAAATACACTTTTACTACGCGACGCATATGCATGCATGTAGGTACGTCGTATACTCCATCTATTTACATATATAGTCGTACTATATACGTAACTATACTATACGTTAACGTACTATAGTCGTATACTCCATCTACGTATAAAATTATATACGTATGTTAAATGTTCGATAGTCCCGCAGTGGTCTGGGCGCTAAACTCCGTTCCCAAAAGAACACGGTAAGTGAAGCAGCATCCGGGTTGGCCAGTGCTTGGGAGGGTCATCTCCCTCTCGGCTCGTCCGCTGTGGAACCGTGTACGCTCATGGGAGCTGGTGCACGTAAAATCCGTCGTGGCTCCAATGTCCTTTAAGTTATTAAACGATACCTCTGGGGGTGCCGATTTCAGGTGGTGGTTGGTCCCTCATCTGGAATCGGTTCAAAATTAGGGACCCATAAGTAGAAGTCCAACCCCCTCGGGGGCACTGGCACCCCTCTTTCCATGGATAGTGTCGTCTATCATGGACACGACAACAACAACAACAACAAATGTTCGATTTGTTTTAACTAGTCCGAGCGCATAGTTTTCTGAACTGGAAGACGTAAGGTATCTGGTTCAAAACCAGATCGCGTCCGACGACCTAACCGTTCGGAGTTTTCCGTGGTTTCTACCGAAATTTAGCGTAAATACGGGTTAGGACACCTTAGAAAGACCCCCCCACGGAGGGCACCCCATCCACAGGCCTAGATCCTTCGTGTAGATAATTGTCCTTAATCCCAGAACTCGCTTTAACTAGTATTTTGGTAATGTCTGTACGTACGCATGTTGCATTTTCGATCTAGTTTGATTAAATTTGAGGGACGTCTGCTCGTATGCATGTATTGATGTACGTATGTTCTTGTGTAATTCGATTAACTCCAAGAGGAACAGCCGAAGAAATTTCAAATTTAGAATTGCCTTAAAACATAGTTGAACGTGTCCCTTTTTGATTCCAATTGGCTGAGTAGTCTATTTACAGAGTTATACGAAAGACTTTCGATGCATTAAAGTCGATGGACATGCCTTTCACATTAAAAATCCCTGAACTATCTCTGTTTAGCTCATGCCCAAAATGTTGCCAACTGTCCCCAAGCTTGGTAAATTTAGATGCAATATTACAAATTTTGACACTAAAAATAAGTACGTTTCTCGAATAAAAATAAAAATAGAATATAGACATAGAATATTGAAATTTTGTATTTAAGACTGTCGTAATATTTGGTTCTGCACTTTTATTTTTGATTACAATCCACAGGTTACACGCTTAAACCCAAAGAGCGAAAAAAACGATACATTGCGGAGCGATCCGTTTCCATGGAAACCTACAGATATTTCCGCGAAAGTGCTCTTTGAGTGGTCTTTTTTCAGAGAATTCCCGTCCTCGCTTCCTCTTTTTTCTGAGAACTCCCCTCCTCGCTTATTGTTATATTTCGCTCCGCTCTTGTGATCGAAAAACGCTCCTAAAGGAGAAGCGCACTTTTGAAAACTGGCCCAAAAATCGCTCCGACTGATCGAATTTTGCTCGTTCGGTTTAAGCGTATAGGGTCATGCTTAAAATCTCGCCGTTTGTCGCCAAGCTGACGAAGAAAAGAAAAATGCTAATTTTTCAGCCAGGAATAAGTTTTCAATGCTGAAATCTCATCCTGCTGATATCTCTTACGCTTAACGAGATACTGAAGTATCGCATTTCAGTTTCCAATATATTTAAATAGAGTGCATCAAGAATGCGTAACAACTATGCAAGAAAATTGTGTAGTTCACAACAGGACTTTTTTTTTGTGATAGGAAATCGACTTTCCGAACTTTCTTGAATTAACTTACAATTTAAAAAAGATTATCGACCACTGGAACCTATGGAACTAGCTTACAGTTTTGTAAAATAGGTTTTTTTTAAAAAGCATAGACCATAAGACATAAGATCGCTATAATAATTTTTAAAAGAAAGTAAATTCCAAAAATTTTTATTGAAATTATTCTACACAAAATATATCATACACATAATTTACAAAAGAAGTATTTTCTTTGAATTTTGCAGCAGCATCTTCAAACATCTTATTTTATGAGCAGCTTCTAGGAGAAAAAAAGAAAATTTTTAGAACTTAATTTACACAATAATAGGAAATGCAGAGTAAGTCTGCTTCATATGTTTTTTTTTTTTTACATAATTTCTATATCAGGGATTTCCAACCTTTATATTACTTCAACTCCCTAGAAAACGTTTTTTTCTGAATAGACCCCTACGTTTTCCCCAACACATTGGTATCTCGAAAAATTTTCCCAATGCACTCACAAAGACGGCAAAACATTAGGTGAAAGAAATTTTTCATGTGTCCGGCAGTAAAACAGTTGGTTAAGCTCGGTTCCCATTGGAACTCCGAAAGGGAAGCAGCACCTGCTTGGCCAGTGCCTATAAGGGTAAACTCCTTTCTCGACTGAGGATGATGTAAACTGTGTACGCTATAGCGAATTAATGCACGAAAAATGTGTTATGACTTCAATGTTTTCCATGTTCAATCCATATCTCTCTTTTGGGCAGGGACGTAGCCAGGAGGGGGATATCGGGATATATCCCCCCCCGAAATGTTTGGATTAGTGATGAAATTCCATCTATTTATACACATATAAGTTCATATCCCCCCCCGAAAAATTTTCCTGGCTACGCGCCTGCTTTGGGGTACCAATCCAGCTCTTAGGTCATCCAGCTGTCATCTGAAATTGGTTCAAAATTTAGGAGGGAGACCCGGGATAAGTCGGCATTCCCCTCACTGGGGATCAGCAAAAAGGAAGCTGCCCAATTAAGGCCATTTTCGTTTTATATAAAGGATCTGATCCCGCTCTGCAGTTGGCCAGAGGGGTTTCGAAGCAACAATAACAATTTTCATGCTCTGCGTTTGCAGAATTTACCATGATTCAGACTGCGGGATGCAGAAAATGACCCCAAAGACGGATTTTTACATAGCCCTTCTTTTTTCAACTTTTGAACCCTCTGAAGTCTTATTTCATGTCAGTTTGTTTGTGTTGTGATGGCAACGCTAAGGGTGGACGATCATCCTAGGATGAAGGGTTATCTAAAAATGTAATTTTTAAAAATAAAATTCCCAATTTTTGTACATCACCTCATTAGTGTACGGGAATGCTTTTGTACGAGGGTCATATAAAAATGTAGAAAGTGTAATTTTTTGAAAATTAACGAGAGGAATTTTTTTAACGCAGTCTTACTTCCGACCTCATTTTGAACACTTTTCTCAATTTAAGCTGTCCACTTATCTCTAATAAAGAATTAAAGCCCGTTACCACCTTTTTGGGACACCCTGTATCAGTCTGGTTTATAGTATCCACAGGTTCTGAAATCATCATTAACCAGTGTTCTGCTTCAAAAAAAAAAAAAAAAAAAAGTGGTCTGCTTTAAAAAAGAAAAAAAAATCACTGTATTTACGTATACTATTTCTAAGCTAATCTAAATTCATCAACGCGGGTTTCGAAGTTTATAAAGCGAAACAAAACAGTCGTTTGAATATCAAATCAATGCTGTACAGCTTCTCATTTCCATAACCCTAAGAATCTGCGCTTTATGCCTTTGGAAACTATCTTGGCGAGTAATCGCATCGTTTGGATTTTTTTTTTCTTTTTTTTATGGTCAACGGATGCAAATAATCGGTACTTATTTTACCGTCGATAATTCACGCCAACAAGTTTTTTCGCCAAAGGATTGCAATGCACTACATTGTAACAATGAATCTGACGTATTCCACACGCACACGAAATCGCTCTTTTTGGCTGACTGACTGTAAAATACATAAGTACCAAATAAGCTTGTTTTGGTCGGAAGTATGATTTTTTTATTAGATTCAATGAAGAATTTACCCGTATATTTTAAAACTAAAAAGCGATTAACTGTATGAACTAGTGTAATTACACACTGTACGCCGTGTAAAGATAGGAAATAGATACTAATAAAAAATAGTGTTATTCCATTAGTGTTATGCAACAGTATCAAGAGAGAAAAAAATAATTACAGAGATGTGAACTTATACTTTACTTATATTAGACTAATACTATATTAAAAATGTCTAAAATTTGTTACAAATGATAGTTATACGTACCAATATAGACTAATCACCACCAAAAAACTTCTTCAGTTTTTTTCGTCTCCTATTCTTATGAAAACAAACATGGCGCCTGCCGGTAGATACTCGGATGTTGCCATCGCTCGACTGTAGCATGAACAGAGCGCATGCGCCAATTTTCATCGGCTGAATGCCGCTCGGCCGTTATGCGGGCCGAAATTTCTTTTCAGTTCAGCGTATTTTGATCAAATTTAGGCATATGGCCCGATAACTCAGGCCGGATATCGTTCCGAGCATCGTTTTATGGGTACGGGACCGATCAGTGTCTGCCGCACACATAACAATCATCGTTTTTAGATGGAATTCCGTGTCTGGGCCGAGTACCGAATTTCGGTGAGCGATGAGTTGCGATGAATGCCGGTGGTTGGCCGAGCAGAAACTGGGAATTGTTGCTTGTAGGGAAGCTTTAATTCTTTATTCTTTAGAGATAAGTGGCGTGGGCAATGCAAATTGAGAAACTGCAAAGTAAGGTGCGAAAGGACTACCTCGAGACAACAATTCTCGTTAGTTTTTAAAAAGTGATTTTTTAAAAAACTAACGAGAAAGAAAAAGCAGACAATGAAAGCATAGATAATGAAAAGTGAAAGCAGACAAATTTTCATCAAATGTGTTTTCTAGCGCCCGTTGTAAGTGCTTCTACAACGGGTTTCTAATATATAAAAAAATATTCAGTATGAAGTTAATTATTTTAGGTGGACGAAGATTAAATATATTCCGTGTAGACATGCTTTCGTCGGTACTTACGTATAATGCCGGCGGTCAATCCCGCGCGCGAAGTTAAATTTATAGGAGGGGACACTTCTTTAGAAAGTTGCATAACGCCGTTGTTGTAAACAGATGGCGCTACGCACACTGGGTAACTGCCATCTCCTGCTCCTGCGCATCTCAAGTTGTTTATATTTCCGTGGAGGCGAAGTGAATGGAGATCGTTGAATTAGCAGAACTTCGAAAAAATTAAATACATAGGCTTATGAACGGGATATATAATAATTTCTGGCTTCAGATGTGTTTTAATTACATAATTGTCTTAGAATACTATTTCGTAATTAATGTAGACAATAGTTTCGAAGCGAAGTAATATTATGTATGTAATGTGGTGTTATTATTTTTCCCAAAAGCTGTATTTTAAGAAATATTAGTAAATTTAGAAGAATGTAGTATGTCTGAATGCAATATTTAAAAAAGTGTTTATTTATAATGACGATCACACTCAAATAAGCAGTATTTACATTTATTTCATGCTGCGGCAAATTTTAACACAGCTTTAAATTGACGCTAAAAACTCGTATTAAAATATTAAATTCATGCTTCATAAAGAACTCAATGAATTCTAAGCCATTTTCTAATGTAAATATATACCACGGCAAACGAAAACTTCTTTTCTGTCAGCCACGATATACGCACTCGTTATCAAATATGAACACAATGTTTTAATAATCTGTAGGGAACCTACTCAGTTTTCACCCCCTCCTTCAAACGATGGCATAGGATGACCCACGGTGATGCTCTCCGAACGGAGAGAAGAGAGAACCATGAGAACGCGGGGGGAACGAAGCAAAGGGCTTGTGTCCTGGGGGTCATCTAAGGAGGCGAGGGAAAGTGAAAAAAGATCACTTGACTTGGAGCGGAGAGAGAACACGCTAGGGACGCAAATTAGGGTGTAGGTGTTATCTCGCGGCAAGAATGGGGGAAAGCAGTGACCACTTGCTGCGTTCCTGCGTTCCAAATAAACCAGGCGAAAAGGGGGACCGCCATTTTCACCCACACACGAAACGGACTTAGGGAAAATATTCTTGCTTGTTGCCGTGCTTTCAATTGAAATAGAAAATTTGTCATGCAGGGGCTTTCATAAGCTATTTATTTATTTTATTATTAGATAGGCCACTTTTCAGTGTTTTGTAAGTTCAATTTTTGAAACTTAAGAAAAATTTATTTGGCGTGAAATAGAAAATTTGTCACGCAGGGGCTTTCATAAGCTATTTATTTATTTTATTATTAGATAGGCCACTTTTCAGTGTTTTGCAACTTCAATTTTTAAAACTTAAGAAAAATTTATTTGGCGTGAACCATAATTAATATGCACAGTATGTATCGAAACATAATTTGTATTTATTTCAGAGCCGTACACCGGACATGGACGGGAGAGCTGTACGTGTTTCTAAAGTGTCAAATTCCATGAAGAATTTTTCATTTACGAAAAAGCTGCCTTTATTTTCTTCGTTTATAAGTAAAATAATTTAAAGAAAACCTCCCCATAGAGCGCAATGTATTGGGAATCTTTTGAGCGCTCCCGTAGAAAAACTATAAATGCTGCATATACCATTTTCAATAGGGTACATGGTACAGTAGATAAGAATAACATATTTAAGTTTCGTAGAAATAGATACATATTTACGCGAGTTAGAGCACTGACGGACAAACGGACAGACAGACAAATCGAAATCATAAACACTTTTCAATCTTGTTGGAGAGTGTTAAAAAGAAAAATAAACGACGACTATAGCTTCAGTTAAGCATCTATTATGTCACCAAGTTTCACTCAGCCATTTTTACTTAATACGCGAACAAAAAAAAAAAAAAAAAAAAAAATGTCACCGACAAAGCGCTAGACAGACATGTGCTTATATGCGATAAAAGTAGACAAGTGAAAATCATTAAATTAACTACTTCCTTTCAATAACGTATGTTAGATTTCGCGAGCGAAAGTGACGTCATTCTAATGCCGCGACTTTAAGAATGCATTAGAAATTCGTTTATAGGTTAACAGTCTTAGGCATTAAAGTTGCTCTACGAGCGATATAATAAGCTTACACAATATTCAATAACAGTAGATCAGTGAACAACGTGATATTATTATTATTAGCACTAGTGTGCTATTTCGGTCAGTACGAGAATTTTGTCTACGCGATGTTGTCGACAAGTTTTCTAGATATGAATTATCACGTTGAAAATCTTTTCAAAAGTGTTTGCCAGATAATGTGGATGGGGGGGCGTTAAATAAAATGTTGAAAGTCGCAAAAAGTTTTTGCAATTTTTGATAACTGATCGCTAAATTTGGTGTCAAAACGCGACAATTTATTATAAATATATTTCAAGTATAGTTAGAAAACGCCTGGCGAATATTGTAAAATAGTTTTAGTAGGTGATTTTAATATAGATTTTAATTCCGAAGAAGTGTTTTATGGAACAGGAGAAGACAAATACGGTACAGGGTAAAAAAAAAAAAAAAATTCGAAAACGTTTCCCCAAAATATGGGGTAGCTCTTGTAGTTTAAAATTGCAGAAACGTTTAAGAAACATGCGGGTAAAGTATTTAGAAACGTTTCTACATATTTCGGAAAAGTATTTACATATTTTCCTGATTTTTAGGTAAGGTTTCTGGAAAAGATGGGTTACGTTTCTGTATGTTTTGGTAAAATATTGAGTAAACTTTCCGTATATTCACAAAGGTTTCCGAATTAACGAGTAACCTTTCTGAGTTTTACAGAAAAAGTAACATGCACTAGATGAAGCGTTTCGAGTAACATGCACTAAATGGCAGCACCAAACTCTAACGGAAGGAGCGCTAAGGACCAGCGATGAGAATCCAACCCTGGACGTACGCGACCGTAGGAGAGCACGTTACCTCGACGCTGTGATTGTCTTACTGTAATTTGCTTTAAAAGTAAACTGACTGCTGCAAAAGTTAGTTGTGGTATGGCTTGTTTTGGAAACTTAAAAAATTTTTGGAGTATTTTATAAATGGAGGGAAAATACCATGATTAATAAATATAAATGAAAAATCTTAAATCTTTTTTTTCCACATAAATTATTTTCAAGAGATAATGTGCCGTTTTATTTAAGTATTCATCCGGCGACGTCACCTGGTGACTTCTTCACAGTGACCACACAGTGGAGTTACATCACTCACAAGTTACCAGACCCTTATTATCGCATGGGGAAATCGGGACTTTGCCCAGGGCCCTCAGTTTCAAATGTTGTTCTGAAATATTCTTTTATATGTCAAAATATTATGAAAAGAAAACAAATTTTATAGATGGGGACCCCCAAATTCACCAATGCCCGGGACCCCTGTTGCTCATATTCGGGCCGTGCAAGTTACAATGTGACAGTCCTGTGACAATTGTGACCCTCTGTGACGTCACAGCGACTCTTTTGTGACCATCTGTGCTATTAGGGGAGACGCGATCACTCATCCGTCTGTCTCTTGGCACTTGGCGCATGCGCGCGAAGTCCCAAATAAAGATTTCCTTTCCCCGTAAATATTTTACCCCGAAATATGGGTTATGTTTCCGAAATCGTGAGTTCGAGTAGAGCATCGGTAGGTTACGCTATACTTTCGGAAACCTTTCCGCTATAAGTATGTAACGTTTCTGAATTTTTTTACTGTGTGGCTAACTTAAAAATACCATAGTTTGCCACCAAATAAGTTAGTATTGAAAGTTAATTCTATCGTTATACGAATCAGAAACTTAAATACAAAGGAAGCATTCGTCAATGGAACGAGAATGCGCATCAAGCTTATATATCGTGATGCAATTGATTGCGAAGATTGAACTGGAACCGTAAACAATAAACGAATTTTAATTCCACTTGTTGGTCATAGTCGGGTCCTGCAAGTTACAATGTGAGAGTCCTGTGACAATCGTGACCCTCTGTGACGTCACAGCGATACTTTTGTGACCATATGTGCTATTAGGGAAGACACGTCCACTCTTATCCCTCTGTCTCTCTTGCCCTCTGTCTCCTTGACTCTATCCCTCTGTCGCACTTGCGCGCGAAGTTCCTTTCCCCGTAAATACTTTACGCCGAAATGTGGGTTATTTTTCCGAAATCGTGAGTTCGAGTAGAGCATCGGTAGGTTACGCTATACTTTCGGAAATCTTTCTGCTATAAGTATGTAACGATTCTGAATTTTTTTACTGTGTGCGCTGATAGATTATGATACACTTTCCAAATGGTATTCATAAAGGTGAAGTATAGTTTATCTCTGCCTGGCGAAAATTGTTAGACAGCTTTGGTAGGCGATTTTGATATAGATTTAATTTCCGAAGAAGTTTTTTATGGAACAAGGAAGGAAAACACGGTACACTCGTAGATTATGATGCACATTCGAAACAATAGTTAAAATGGTGAAGTATAGTTCTGATATACTTGGCGAAGATTGTAAAATAGTTTAATAGGCAATTTTAAGATAGATTTCGATTCCAAAGATGAATTTTATGAAATAAGAAAGAAAAATACGGAACACTCATGAATAATGATACACTTTCCAACTTAATGGAATAAGGAAGAAAATAGGGACGACACATAAATTATGATACGCTTTTAATATACAGCACTTTAGTGCGTATTTAAAATCTGAGAGTATTTCAGATTTTCTTCCCTTTTTAAATTTTTTTTTTTTTTCTTTCAAGGATTCAAGTTCTCCCCAGTGCTTGAAACGTAAAAAAAAAAGCAAAATTTTTGGATTTCAAATTATATACAGACGAATGTCTCATTTTATTTGGATAAATAATTTAGTGTTAATCGTACTTCATCATTAAACTTGCGTGTGTACGATGTGTTTTTCCTGTAACTCATTTACCAAATGTTCTCATCATTAATAATAGAAGGTACCTTTTTTCGCATTTGGAAAATTACATTTTACATTGCTTATTTTCTATCGTCACGCTCATCTCTCTGTATTTTTAATTTCAATTGCACATACTGTTTCATTTATGTTTTTTTTTTGTTGTTTTTTTTTTCTCTCGCTTCTGATTCTTCCATCCACCCATTTACCATAAAATATATATTACATAATTTATTTTTTTAACTCATTTATGTATGGGACCTTGAAAGTGTTCTCTCAGTTTAATCATTGTTTGTGGTCACATGCTGACTTTAGGCATTCAGAACTTATTTATCTCTCTATTCTAAATAAAGTAACGACTGCAGCCGCCGCTATCGCCGCTGTCAAATACTTGTTGGGCTATCTACTCCTAAATCGTGGGATTAGAATTTCGAGAAACATGTCCACGGATTCGGGAAATTCCGAGGAATGTTCCCTGATAAGCTGACTTAAATTTCGAAAATCGAATTATTTTAGAAGATATTAATAAAAAAACTGAAAAAAATCAAACATAATGGTTGCAGATTTGGCATAAAATCATTCATTCCTTTGCAACAAAGCAGTTCCAAGTATGTAGAATTGTGTGAAATTGACAAAGATGAAGTAGAATTACACCTATTTTACGCCAAATCTGAAATAAGTATATGAAATAAATAACTCAAAGTAAATTAAAAACTGTGTTATAAAACACACATACGATGTTACAGGTAAGTTGATACGTACGTTTCGACCAAAAATTGTTTTGGTCTTCGTCAGCCAAAGCCCTTCGTGTGTTTTTTCCGTAACTCAAAGTGTGTTACACAAAGTTGACAATTTTTAAATAGTAAGTTCGTTTAGACAACAGGAGTTTGAATTAGCGATTATTCGTTTATCCAAAACAGAATAACTAATATCTTGAAAATGAAAAATAATTAAAATGTAGATTATTTTAAATCCAGTTCAGTCCAGCTGGATTATTTGCTACCAGTAGAAATATTTGGTAGCACTAACTATGTTATAATAGCAGTTATAGTACACTCGACATCTGCCAGCGCGGTGAGATGATATAATTCGTGGTGCTAAATACGCCAATCTGCAAAGAATTATGTATATGAAAATACCGATAACGGTTTTCCGGGAACCGTAAATAAACAGTAATTATAGGTTGTGAGCATGTGTAAATAGCCAAATAATGAAAAGTCGCCATGGGTGGCTAGCTGTCCTAGCTGTTCCGTAGTTTTTATCAAAAAAAACCTATGAAGTACTGTTTTCTTAGAGCAAACTACCTATACATTTTTTTATCCAAGTCGCCAAATTATAAAAATTCGCGGTAATTGGCTAATACACAAGGTTTTCCATGAAATTCACATAATTAAAAATACTGCGAAGATTAAATTTTTATGTTCCAAGCAATGTGTAGCTCGGTAACATTCTATCGAATCCACCTTTTGGGTTTGATTGTTGAAATTATGCCTTTTTTACGAATAAGCCTTATTAGAGGTCGAATGCCTCATACGAAAAGCGAGCGTAGCTAGTCTAGGGGCCTTGCCCCCTGGTCTATATAAATAAAACAGAGTGTAAAATACGTTAGTTTGTCTGCAGCTCGCGTAGCTCTGAAACGGGTGATTGTAGAACTACTAAATTTTGTATAGAAATTCTCCAGGACGGGTCCCGAGCTAACCTCGAAGCGATATTTTAGAAATTCGAATTATTATAGGAGATATCGATAAAAAACATGTCGCAAAAGGATAATTTTTGCTCCGCCATTTCGCAATCGTAACCCCCCCCCAGTGGAAAAAGAGAGAATATATCATATCTAGGTTGCCATATTCGGTAAGTTTATTAAGTGATTGAGACTCTTGAAGCAAAAATAAAAGAATAACGATTTTTTTGCTTAGATTATTTGTAAGGTTTTTTTTTAATTAAAATATCGTTGCATGGGAAATCGGAGCAGAAATGAAATCTTTTATACTCAAAAGAAAAATAGTACTATTTAGAAATTTTCCAAAACTAAAAAGTGCGAATTTTCAATTTGGCGAAAAATAAAATGGTTGATGTGCGATTTTTAGATGATCGTCTGCTAGTTGGGTTATGAATACACCTGACATGGGGAGGCTCAGATGTTGAGATCACCGATTTTGATGAAATGTTGATGAGTTATAGGGGGCCGTTAGGGTAGCAAAATGCCGAAGAACTAGCCGCCAACTCTCCCTCATTTTCGAGAAAATTCCATTTAAATATTTGATGCACTGTCATATACCAATTATTTGACTAATGGTTTGCATAAGCGTGTCGCCGTGGTTTCGCATGCGGGTAGAGATCAAGAGGTCTTTGGTTCGTATCCGACGGAATCCGCTCGGTTTTTTTCATTTTTTTTTCTCCTTTAAAAATTCATAAAACAGTTTAAAATGATTATGTAAAAAATATATTGTGACTTACTTTGTAAAGCTGGAGTTATAAAGTTCTTTTTTGTGTATATATTTGATAATTTACTAATACTTTTAGGACCAGGGAAGAATGATAAAAATGGGTTTGCTTCTTTCTTCATTTTGAATGATGCGATTATAGTTTAAAGTTTCCCATTCAGCTAGAACGTGTTACACACATGTAATTACAATTAGAAATTCAATATTCGGTATAAAGGATAAGTTAAACCTTTTATATGTTTTAAACATTTATGATTTGATGCAAAATGCAAATAATTTTAGATTAGTCAAACTTCGCGAGTAGTAGATAACGAAAATAATAATAATAATAATAATAAAATACCAGGAGCTTTTGGCTTCCGAGTTGAAAAAACTATAGAGGATTTAATAAAATAATATTCCAATGTGAATGTAACTTGTTCAAAGTCCGGGACACTTTCAACAAGTAACCACTATGCTTCATGCCTTGACCAAATTTATAAACCATATGTAAGAACGAGAAGTTTTAGAAAAGGTCAAGCAAATCCAGAAATTTATGACAAAATATTTTTATGATGAAAGTAATTCATCTTGTCCCCTAGAAGTAATCTCACTTAACTCTACATCACTTTATGAACCATGTGATGATCAGTTTTACTACCCCCCCTCCCCCTCCAAAAAAAAAATTACAAAATTCTCCATACTTTATGCAAAATAAACGGGGATTAATAACCTGAGAAGATGCAATAAAAATTCATTAACCCTCTCGTCACCCTGAACCTCATATGAGGATCCTACTTCAAATAGCAATATTTAGAGAGAAAACAGTTGAATTTCGTATTTTTTCTTTCAGTGATATCAATATCATTAATTCATGTAGAAAGTATATGAGGCTCTTAACTAGATGCATAAATCGTGCCTAGATTGCAGTACTAGTCGATTTAGATCATTTTTAACAGCTTTCGCTTCATTGTTTCAGGAGAAAAATTAAGAAAATATTTATGATGCTTTTTACCGTTTTTTTTCTTTTTAAGGTAAGTATAGGTTTTTTTTTTGTTTTTTTTTTTCCTCAACCATTACCTAATATGTGCATCCTTTTAAATTAATTTTAGCATAACAAAATGCTTCGAAAATGCAGAAATTAATATTAGAAAAATCTAATATTAATCGAGATTAGAAAAAAATATTTTTGCATAATTTATAATAGTATTTCAGATGCATTAAATGTTAGACAGATTTTTTTCTCTGATTTTTCATAATTCGGTGACGAGTGGGTTAAGTCATGTATTTTCTGCTATCACCGCATTCATGCATTCTTTTCTGAAATCTTAAAATATGCATGGTTTGCAACAAAATTTTCTGATGAAAGGCAGATATTTCTAAATGTAAATGAAATTCTTTTCCCACAAACAGAAATGAAAAGACGATGTGGATGCAAAAATATTTCTTTCATATGTTGTAGCAGATGTCCAAACAATTTGTTTCGCAAGGTTTTATGACAAATATCACCCTTACGCAACTACACAGCTGTAAAAGTAAAGAATAAATTTTCAAAATGTGATTGATAAATAATATTTCTCATTTCTGTCGCTTTCATTTACAGTTTTTCAATTTTATTTCATAGAATAGTGTTTATTCAAAAAATCATCTCAATTTTCTAATGTGTGTGTCATTTTAAACTGTTTTATTTAAGGTAGGAAAAAAAATTGAAAAAACAGAGCGGATTCGGTCGGATACGAACCAGAGACCGCTTGATTTCTAGCCGAATGCGAAACCACGGCGCCACGGTTGCGCAAACAAACTATCAAATAACTGGTATATAACAGTGCATCCAATCTTTAAATGGAATTTTCTCGAAAATAAGGGAGAGTTGGCGGCTAGTTCCTGGGCATTTTACTATCCTATGGGTCTCCTATAACTCATGAACATTTCATCAAAATCGGTGATCCCAACGTCTGAGCCTCCCCTTGTGAGTAAAGTTTGGGAAATTTTCATTCAGTTGGAATTGCGCATTTTTTCCGATCTATTTCTAATGTATTACATCCAGAAAAAGGATGTTAGAAATATCAGTTTTAATTTTGTTTAATCATACGCATGGATAATGATATACTTTTCAACTTAATGAAATAAGGATCGAAAATAGGGAAGACCCATGGATTATAATACGCTTTTAATAAATAGCACTTTAGTGCGTATTTAAAGTCTGAAAGTGTTTCAGATTTTCCTACTTTTTTTTCCCCCCCTTTCCATTTTTTGATAAAGGCCAATATATCCAGAAGCTCTTCAGAATTAATATAGGACGAAAATAATTGGTTACTTTTTGTAGGTTTTTATCATTTAACGGTCTTATTTTTGTAACCAGGTGATGCCCAGGTTAAAATAAACACACAGTAAGTATCGCATCTTAGCGCCGGCTTTGAAGGGGCTTCATTTCGAACTCAAAAACGAAGTAGAGCATAAAAGGGGGCATCTTTTTATATTAGCAGAGGGCGACACTTACCGTATGGCCGCTCCTGTTTGTAACCATCTTAATTTTAAATTCCATTTAGAATCTAAGAGATATCATTGCCAAGGAAGCCGGTGAGGAACAGGATTCTCTCTGAACAAGATTTAATAAGATGGCGAACCAACTGGTCGCCGGAGGCGTCTAGTCTTTACATAGTATAAAATGAAGTCGCTTTCGCTCGATGCTCGCTTAGATCTTTAAAACTACTCAACGGATTTTAATGCAGTTTCCAGCAATAGATAGAGTGATTCAAGAGGAAGGTTTATATGTATAATACATCGCGGTACGACAATAATATGCACGTGTGTCGAAGAAAAAGACAATATTTACGCCTTCGCAATAAGGTTTTCAGGTTAAACCACGAATTTGTATATAATTGTAATAAGCGGTTTTATTTAACGTGATCAGATTATCAAAGCTGTAATTTAAAGAGTCACGTGACTCATCATCTACATATGAAAGTGTTTCTATCTTCTATCCGATAAAAGTAGATCAGTTTAAAACATGAAAATAACTACTTTTCTTTTAATAATTTAAGTTAAATTTCACGAGCGAAACTGACGTCATTTTAATGTCACGACTTAAAAAATGCATTAGATAATAAAATTTGCTTTACAAGCAAAATAATAAACTTCCATCAATCAATCAAATTCCCGAGAAGGGTTCCGGTGACGGCAATTTGACGTCACGCATTGCATAATTCGAAGAGATCACACGCGTCTATCGGTGTTCTCCAGACCATAAAATAAAAATAAAAGGTACTTTACAGCGCGATGCTGTTCATTATGACCAAAACATCTTTGATGAAGCGTTATTTGAATTAAACAAAGTAGTGCAATTACTTTCGGGTAAACCTCTCAAGGATTTTGGTCTGCCGATGCCAACTAATATAATTAACTCAAATTTAACCAGTGCCGAATACACAAGAGAAATATCATACGATCAATCAAGACTGATACAAGTTATAGCTCAAGATGAACCTCGCTGGAACATCGATAAAAAAAAATACTCACTGCTTTACTATCATCAATTGATAAGAATGAAGGGCAATTATTTTTCCTTGATGCTGCAGGAGACACAGGAAAAACATTTTTAATCAATTTACTTTTGGCGAAAGTCAGATCTACGGGTAAAATAGCATTAGACGTGGCATCATCTGGTATTGCAGCTACACTTTTACAAGGAGGCCAAACCGCACACGCGACATTCAAACTCCCGCTAAAGATTGCTGTTAATGATACTAACATTGTCTGTAGCATTTCTAAACAAAGCAGTGCGGGAAAATTGATGCGTGATTGCTCATTAATAGTTTGGGACGAAGCCACCATGTCGAACAAGATTTCCGTGGAAGCATTGGATAGAGCAATGCGCGATTTGCGCAGCAAAAACTCACCAATTGGTGGATGTACAATTTTGTTTTCGGGTGACTTCCGTGAAATTCTA
Organism: Cheiracanthium punctorium; assembly: GCA_038373885.1. Lineage (NCBI taxonomy): Eukaryota > Metazoa > Arthropoda > Arachnida > Araneae > Cheiracanthiidae > Cheiracanthium > Cheiracanthium punctorium. The sequence continues at coordinate 67,954 of JAWZYV010014763.1, forward strand.
CCAGTTGTGATTAGAGGTACAAGTGCTGATGAAATAAATGCCTCATTAAAAAGATGTTACCTTTGGCCACACGGCATTAAACTGGAACTTAAAATAAATATGAGAGTTTCGTTGTCTTCACGTGAGAATAGACTTTTTTCAGAGATCTTGCTCAAATTTGGCAATGGAGATCTAACACAAAATAATGGAAGGATTAAACTAGACAATCAAAACCTTCGTGTTTTTATAAATAACATTCAAGAATTGGTCAACAGTGTCTATCCCGAAATTGATAACATAAGTTGTAAGGCTGATACAAGAGACTATATCTTGGTTCAAAGAGCGAGCGATCCTGCCATCTACTAACGAACAGGGAGATAAGGTGCATAACCTGATTCTTTCAAAGATTGATAAACCGACGAAAATATACTACTCGGTCGACACTGTAGTCGATGTTGAAGATGATATTCATTTTCCCACAGAATTCCTAATACTTTGAACCCGTCTGGACTCTCTCCACATAAACTGGTGTTGAAAGTAGGTTGTCCTGTTATTTTATTAAGGAACCTAAATTATGTAACGGTACGCGATTATTAATAAAGTCCCTTAAAACTTTCATAGAGTGCACAATACTTACCGGATGTGGTACTGGAGAAGATGTTTTAATTCCCCGGATTCCTCTTATACCATCAGATTTATCGTTTCAGTTTAAGCGCCTGCAATTTCCGGTAAAGCTATCTTTTGCGATGACCATTTATAAGTGACAGGGACAAACATTCAACGTTGCAGGCTTAGATTTGAGCGTTGAGTGTTTCTCATACGGCCAGTTATATGTCGCGCTCTCGAGAATAAACTCTAAAGAAAACATGTTTGTACTGTCTCATGAAAAATCAGCTGTAAATATTGCATACAAAGATATCCTGTAGTATAGACTAATCATATTATTAATCCCTCCACACTGCCCCACATTAGTACATACATTGCACCCGTGCGAAGCCGGGCCGGGTCGCTAGTATAGTATTAAACAAAGTCGGTTTCCACGTGTCTGAAATATCCGCTAGCACCTCTTAAACCACGCAACGCATTTTGATGCTGTTTTCACCAACAGTTAGATAATTTTTCACGGAAGGTTTATATGTATTCTAGCCGCCTCCGGCGACTAGTTGGTCCGCCATCTTAATAAATCTTGTTTGGAGAGAATCTTGTTCCTGCCCGGCTTCCTTGGCCCTGAAATCTCTCAGATTCTGAATGTAATTTAAAATTAAGATGGTTGCAAATACGAGCGGATCTAGGGTAAGTGGCATTCGCTCCCTGCTAATGTAAGAAAGACGCCCCTTTTTATGCCCTACTTAGTTTTTAAGTTCGAAATGACGCGCCTTCGGAGCCAGTGCCCAGATGCGATGCTACCAGGCCGCCGCTGGTTACAAAAATAAGAAGTTTAAATATAAAACCGTACAGAAAGGTACAAATTATTTTCATCCTATATTAATTCTGAAGAGCTTCTGGATATATTGGCCTTTATCAAAAAAGAAAAGGAAAAAAAAACCGGTGCCCCGATGCGATGCTTACTATGTCGGGACGCCCCTGGTTACAAAAATAAGATGGTTAAATGATAAAAACCTACAAAAAGGAACAAATTATTTTCGTCCTATATTAATAGGGAAAATATAAAAAAGTAAGAAAATCTGAAACAATTTCAGATTTTAAATACGCACTAAAGAGCTAAACTATTATCATAATCCATGGATCTTCCCTATTTTCTTTCCTTATTCCATTAAATTGGAAAGTATATCATTATTTATGAGTATAACGATATACTTTCAGTATACGCATGAAAGTATGTCAATTACATTAAACATAAATTATTAAACAAAATTAAAATTGATATTTCTAACATCCTTTTTCTGGATGTAATACATTAGAAATAGATGGGGGGAAAGCTGCGCGTAAAAATGCACAATTCGAACTGAATGAATGTTCCAAAAACTTATTGAGGTGTATTCATAATCCAAGTAGCAGACGATAAATTGCGCCAAGCGCTACAATCACATCTTCTCAAAATCGCGTATCAACCATTTTATTTTTCGCCAAATTAAAAAGTTACACATTTTAGTCTCGGAAAATTTCCAAATCCTGCTTTTCTTTTGAGTATAAAACATTTCATTCCTACTCTGATTTCACATGCACATGATATTTTATTTAAAAAATAACCTTACAGATAATCTTTAAAAAAATCGTTATTCTTTTATTTTTACTCCAAAGTCTGCATCATTCAATCATTCAATAAACTTTCCAAACATGGTAACCTAGATATGCTTAATCCTCGCTTTATCCACTACGGGAGTTACAATTGCGAAATGGCGGAGGGCAAAAATTAGCCTTTTGCGACACGTTTTTTGTCGATATCTCCTAAAATAATTCAAATTTCGAAAAAATCGCCTCGAGGGATGTCGGGACCCGTTCTGGAGAATTTCCATACAAAATTTGGTAGGTCTACAATCACCCGTCTGGGAGCTACGCGAGACGCAGACAAACTAACTAACTAACGGGCAGTTTACACTTTGCTTTATTTATATTAAAAATAAGTCCCCAAAAGTGAAGTCACCGAAGGAATACGAGCAATATTTCTCGAGATTCCTAGAACCGCCATAGAAAAATGAACGGGGAAACCGAAACCTTCGTATCTCCGGTTCTAGTTGACCGAATTTGATGCAACAAAAAGCAAAATCTAACTCTTTGAAGCATAGAATACGAATTTGGAACTATTTTAAGCTCCAGAACAGAGGATTGCCCCAAAAATTCGTAAAAATATGAACTGTCACGAAGATCTTTTCAAATGTGTTTGCCAGATAACGGGGGGGGGGGGTGATAAATTGTTGAAAGTCGCCCAAGGTTTACAATCTTTGATGATTGATCGCTGAAGTTGGGGACAAAACGCGGCAATTTATTATAAATAAAAATATATTAGGAGTATAGTTAGAAAATGTCTGGCGAAAATTGTAAAGCAGTTTTAGTAGGGGATTTTAATATAAATTTCAATTCCGAAAAAGCGTTTTATGGAACAGAGAAGACAAATACAGTACACTGATAGATTATGATACACTTTCCAAATGGTATTCATGAAGGTCTAGTTTCACTAGGCCTGGCGAAAATTGTTAGACAGTTTGGGTGAGCGATTTTAATCTGGACTTCAATTCCGAAGAAGTGTTTTATGGAACAAGGAAGGAAAATACGATGCACTCATAGATTAAGATACACTTTCCGAACAACATTTAAAATGGTAAAGCATAGTATGATTATACTTGGCGAATGTCGTATAGCAGTTTTAGTAGGTGATTTTAGGATAGATTTCGGTTCCAAAGGTGCGTTTTATTTTTTAAAAAAGGCAAACACGGCACACTCAGGGATTATGATGCCTATTCCAAACAGTATTTAATATGGGGAAGTACAGTTGGAATATGCTTGGCGAAGATTGTAAAACAGTTTTAGTAGGCGATTTTAATATAAATTTCGATTCCAAAGATGTGTTTTATGATTCAAGAAAGAGTTTGTTCTTATTTTAACGCCTCCACTCCAGCCAACCTAAAAAAATCGCCGCACTCTGGCGAGTTTTGCAGTCGTGGGCCTCAAAGAGTTATACGCAACAAAAGTACTGGATGAAAACTAAAATGAATAAATTAGCAATAAACGCGCTAGTTAAGGAATTTGAAAACACTTAATCATTAAAACTACGCATGAGCGCATGAAGTTAGCAACCATTCTTTTTTTTTTGTCTTTAATTTCGGTCGATTAGCGTGCATACGTTGAGCAACGAGAGAATTATAATTGATGAATTACGAATCAAGTACACTTTTTAGAATACAAATTATTTCCGGTTTCTCATTGATGTACAGCTTTCGAAAAAGTTAAATTGGTTTAGTTAGGCTGTTCAAGACAACTAATTTGGTTTCGACGTTTGGAGCAATATAAGAATAACATTGCTTCAACGTTCAAATCCTGTTGGTTTATGATACAACATTGATGTCTTTTACCAATATTAGAGGTAATTTTTTTACTTTCACTGTTTTTAATATATAGTCTCTCATAGCGTACTTAAGTGTATAAAAGTATTTTTCTCCGTAAAATTTCAGTTATGTAGTTATACAACAGGTATAGATGTAGAAATTTCTATTTACAATAGCTAACATAAGCAAATCATTTGATATAATAACATGTACAATACAGCAAAATGTTACCCTAAAGTTATGAGAGTGTGTGCAACCATAGTGCAACTTAATTTATTATTACTTCTTGTAAGAATTTGATTAATGTATATATATATATATATACAGGGTGTACAAAAAGTCCCTGACACATTTCAAAATTAAATATAAAATCAACTAATTGGGTTACGAGATTGCGGTTTGTACCATAATGTACCAAAATGTATTTGCAAGAAAATTGCACAGAATTCACTAATGGTGGGTGAGCATAATTTGAAAACGATGGACTAACGCATATTGCTGCTGTTTTTTTTTTTTTTTCATTTATTTGTAGTATTAATCGCTCTCATCCAGAGTTATTCCCATGTGCGCCATATAAGTACAGTAGACTCTCGATTAACCGAGATCGGATTATCTGGGTTGCGGCTTATCGGGTAGTATCTTAATTCATTATGTTCATGACGCACGGAAATTGTGTAGAGCACCGCGGTTGAAAAATCATAACGGTTGATTTTATTAAATGAAGGAAATGAAATTCTTACAGATCACGACGATAATACTGAACTGTGAAGAAAAATCTTCTAAGATTTCAGAACGTGGGACTGTTTTGAAAGCTGAAGTGCAACAATGGATTGGTGTAACATTTTTTTTTTCAAGAGATGGGGGCTGATTAAAAAAATGGCTTGAATGTAAATTGATTGGATAGAGACTAATACAAGCTTATTTTACCTAAACGAAACGTACAGTAAATCCAAATGCTACCCTTAAGCAATGTCTTTTTTTGCGGGGGGGGGGGAATGAATAAGACCCGTAACCCTTTCCCTGGATGCGACACTGGCTCTCATTTTAATTATAGCAGCATTATTGTAAATAGGTGCTACGCCGGAAACGTGACATTATATTACAGCCACTATTAAGATACCAGGTCAGTGCGCTTATTTTCAGTAATATCCCGCACCCTTTCGTTTCATTTTAGGCATTGTAAACTTAATGGTCCAGTGCCTTTATTGTAAATGATGGGCGGCACCTGCCATACTGCCACCACACTGCCGTTGCCTTCCCGGGCTTCTGGCAAAGTACGTCTCGGGCGACCGCTTTTGGTACGATTCAGTTACTTTTTGCAGGGCCGTACCGGTGCTGAACATAAAGGCAGAAAGGCACTGGTAAGGTACTCTGCCAGCAGGTGTTTGCTGGGTAGACTCTTGACTTCACATGTCTTTTTTCGGGGAGAACTTTATAGAATTGGTGTTTCACCTTCGCCTGACTGCGCTATGAGTCCAGAGAGGGGCTTTATGGATTTTACTCATCTTTTATTTTGTCCTGCTCTTCGTGAGAAGCGCTTTTATGTGGATAATTTTTATAACAGATCTGAACTGTGCTGGGCTTCAAGAAAGAAGTTGTGGTCAATAGACTCTTCTTAGGTGTACGAAAAAAAAAAAGTAACGGTTCGATTTATGCCATGCGCATTCGGGGGTGTCTACTTTATAGTAGTGTTTCGAGGTATGGCATCGACAGTAGAAGATTGTGTTTGACAACGGAGGGGGAAAATTCAAAAAAGTGGAAAATATGTCAAAACCCACACCCACATTTACCGCAGGTGTAATGCGGACAGCATTCCTATTACACGATCGGCAGAGGCCCGTATTACACGACACTTAAAGCAGCACACAACCGCAAGGACAACCATTTTAAGGAATCACAAACAAAATGCTTTCTGCCCAAAAGAGAAGTTATGAGTCGCTCAATGATTCATAAATTAAAAACTGTTACTTGTTCTACCGATTAACCGAAATTACGATTTTTCCGTTTTCTTTCAAAATTTCCGTTCCACTAACGCACCACGATAGATGCTGTTAAAAGCGTTTTCACACAGCGCATACATGTCTCTCTCAATAGGGTAGAACGTAAGTTACGACTCCGGTTCCTATTACACGCTGGCCCATATTACACACAGGACTCTACATCAAATGCTTTATTTATTTATTTTTCAATTTTTTTTACTTTTTCCAGCTCAATGCAATTCATTGCACCATTTTCAGTGTCGGAATGCTAAATGTGTACCAATAGAATTGCGATGTGATGAATCAAACGATTGTGGGGATTTTTCAGACGAATTAAATTGTGGTAAGTACCAAAAAATCTTTAACATAACTTTACCTTGTCTGTGTTGTATTTCTCTTTAGTTGACTCTTTATAAAACTGCTTATAAAGACTGCATATAAGACAGCTTATAAAGATGCACAGTAATTTCTTTAGAATCTCTAGCATTATTTCATTCTTTAAAAAGCTGTTCTAAAATTGTATATAATTTGACGTTTTTCCTTTTCTTTTTTTAAAGAAAAGCCTTTAGAAATACAGTACTCATCATACTCATGCTTTCACTGAAATAAAGAGATGATGAAGGTTTCAATTTTACTTTTTACTAGCTCATTAAAAATCATTGACATCCTGTAAATGAGTGTGGAATTCTATGTTAAAAATTGTTACTTTTAGCAAAACTATATTTCGTTATTCAAATCTATAAAAATAAAACGTGTACGTCTTTCTATTTTAGTGCATTCACTGTAATCACTGTTTTTTTTATTGCACAATGCGTGAAAACTGTGATATGGTAATGCAAGCTGTATCATATGTTGATTTACCTGTTTCCTTTCACCCACTAGATGAGGAAAGTTGTCTATTTGGGAAAAAAGTAGTAGTAGTAGATCAAGGAATATGCGAAGAATCTGCATAGGCAGATAGCTTAAGCTTTTATAAAGGTTGTTATTGAAGTATAATTTAGCCAATTTAGATTTGTTGTTAAATTTAGAAACTTCATTTTGTATTTTAGGGGAAAATGTTCTGTTTTGCTATCAGATGCTTTTTTTCTGATTTTTCTCTTTCGTTTCAGATAAAGGATCACTTTATAGTGATTAACGTAATGCTTGTAGCTGAAAATGAAAATGATTTTTATGGCTGATTAGTTTTTAAAAAATTAAGATAAGTTTTTCAGCTTTAGAGTTATGTGGTGTTATAAGATCACAAATAAGGAAGTAATTGTTTAAAATTGAATTTTAGTAAAATACTGATCTTTTTGGAGTGACTATAACATTTTTAATGTGAGTAACGTAATTTTGAAACTATCAAATGTTATGATAGTTAAGATATTAAATAACAAAATTACCAGAATTTAATTAAGTATAAAATATAAACTATTGATTCCTTATTTATGATCCTATCATGCATCCTGTAGAGCTGAAAAATTATGTTAACTTTATTTTTAAATAGTCATTAATTAAAAAAATTATTTTCATGCTTTTTTTTAATTGTTGTGGAATGACCCTAGATTCGTCATATTTTAAACCTAACTTTTGAAACTCTGTCATCGATACTTAAGAAATGAAGTTATCAAAGTGTTAAGATCATTTGACGAGACGAGACCTTTGTTTACAGATAGAAAATACAACTTCATAATTAATGAAACGACGAACTCTTAGCTCTAGTTGCCCTCTAATACAAGGTAAATACTTTAGTTGTAAACCTCCGCTTCTAGAATCCGAACGACAGCAGTATCCATTGTAAACTGACCATCAATTCCAAATCGATACAACTTTGGAATTAGATAACATCGATTAATTAATCTCATCGAGTAAAAATGCATAATTCACGGTATAACCCAGCATAGATATTTATGTATTCACTAGGGATGGACGCTGGATTAAAAATTGGTCTGTCACGTCTCATAAAACACCCGCAAAGTTTTGTCTCGTTATAGTTATGGTAACAATGTCTTTCTCGTCTCGTCTCGCATCCATCCCTATTACTCAAAACATCGTTTGAGGCAAATTGGTCTAAGTGTTAGTCACCATTCACGATGAAGATTTGTGTTTCATTTTCATTTATTTACCAAGGATGTGGGAATATTTACAAGTATGGTTAATATTGAGTTTTTTGTATCTAAAAATGTCCACGGAACAACTAAATGCTTGTAACAAAAGTACTGTTGTTAAAGTCTGACAGAGATTGCCTTTTGTATTTACAGCAGCCAGGAATTGCTCAGATACCGAATTCCAGTGCGATAACGGTTACTGCATTCCAGACCGGTGGCATTGTGATGAAGAAGACGATTGTTTGGATAATTCAGATGAAAATCCTGATGTGTGCAGTAAGTGTCCATGCATTAAACATTTAAGTCATGTGAGTTTTAATGACAAATAAATTTTGAGTAATACAAACACAGATTTATTATGTTAGTTTACGACGCAATTGAAAGACCACGTAGAAAGTTTAGATGCGCTTTTTAGCCAGGAAAAGGGCTCGCAGAAGGTGTGGCATAATAAGTCATTGTAAGATAAACAACAAAAAAAATGAACTACTGGCGCAGGTCAAAAAGATATGGACTTTGGAGCGAAGCTTCTTTGCCCAATCCTAGGCCACACTCCTATACCTGAATGTCTGTCCTTAAAAATATAATTTTGAATCTGCTGTAATGTAAGTATCCAGAGAGAGTACAAATTTAGAGGTTTAACATTGACTTCGACGTGCCAAAGAAATCTGAAAGCAAAAGGATATGCATATTAGAGTCAGATGTAACCTCATCAATACCAGAAAGAAATTGTATTTTTATTTACAAACTAGCTGAGTGCCCGTTCTTCGCACGGTAGAAAACGAAAATTTTCCTAACATGTGTAATCCCAATTAATTCCAGTGATGTGAAATCTAAAATAGAAACAAAATTATTTGACTCTTGATGTAAAGTTTGCGTCATGAGTAGTAATCTGGCATCATTGCAATGTAATGACTCAAAAATCTATGTCAGAGTCATTCGCGATCAGAAAAGTGGAAAGCTTAGCGGTTTGAAGAGAACTCCTGACTTTCAAAATGTGTTATATCTACATCATACTGTTTTTAGGTTCAAGTTGTAGCATTAAATACCCCAGACACTAAATGAAATGGACAACCGTTTATTTTAAATAGCTGCGCATCCGCTCTTCATACGAGAAGAAGCGAATATGTTACTAAAATCATATCTGCATGAAATCATATCTGCATGTGGAAAACATAACTTAATTTTTAAAAATGTTCAAGTAATCTCCTCTATTGAAATTACTGCGTTATATATCAACGCAAATTAGATTTTCTTATCGTTCAGTTGGTTGTAAAACAACCCTTGAAAAAGGATAAACAGAACATTTTTAATTTCATGAAATATTTATTAACGTGGTATATTGTGATTTATTCATATTATCTACCTATCCTCTTTAATAATAGCGTAGTATGCTAATGAGATGTATGTGTGTGTGTTCGCTATAGGTGGCCAGAGAGCTTGTCGGATCCGGGTCAAATTTGGCACAGAGGCTAAATAGGTAAAAAAAAAGCCAGTGCCGCAAAAAAAATTTTGAAATTCGAATTATTTAGAAGATATTAATTAAAAACAGAAGAAATGAGCATCTAGGTTACCATATTTGGCGACCTTGCTCTAGCTAAAAACGATTTATGCTTTCGCAACAAAGCAGGAAAGCTCTTAAAATTATGTTGGTTTCGAAAAAAAATGAAGTTGGAATTACGCCAAGTTAATATTCATGAGAAATAAATAGGTGTGTTAACATAAAGTTAACTATTTTCAAATAGCAAGATCGTTTGGATACCAGGAGTTCAATATTAAAGATGACGCTTTTTTTTTTTTAAACCATTCATATCCTTGGCAACGTTCTGTGAATATATGGCAACCCTTGTGAAAGCCGCCATTTTATTCCTTGTGCTATGATTGAACTAGATTTGATTGCCACTGAAAGAACATTCCAGCGTTTTCGTTAATAAAAAAAAACATTTTAGATTTCAAATGATTTATTTTACCCTTGGGAGTGCTTAACTAAGGTATGATTGCGTCTGGAAGAAGATTTTACCGTATTGATTTAGATTTTACTACATTCGTATTAGGTATCTAAAACTTTGTTCAAAAATCTAAAAAAAAAATTAATAAATAAAAAGAAATATACCAAAAAAAGCGAAATGCAATCGGAAAGTAATTTTATTTTGCAGCATGCATATGTTACGTAATGTTACGGTTGTGGCATGGTTAAATACAAAATTGAATGAGTAAATGGGAAATTTTTAATGCATCACGTTTCAAAAGTGATTTTGCAACATTCAAAATGAAGAACATTTTCAGCTGAGTGAGTTAAAGTAATTAAATTCATAAACCTAAGCAACGGACTAAAATGCCACCTATTAATTCTAAACTCAAGGCCTCCTGCAGACGATAATTCTGATAACACGGAAGGACCAATGCTAGAATAAGCTCGACATTTAGTAGTCTTAAGAGGCATAGTGACGTCAGCTCAATGTATTCACAATCGAATCGATTACCAATGTTAAAAAGATGTTCTTTTTTTTTTTACATAAAAGAAATTAACAATATTACTGAAATGCAGATTTTTCTACTGGGTGACATGTACTTGACTTGATTTTCTAATTTCTGTATTGGGTGGTGGTAGAAGGAATTTTTTCAGATCTTTAATTACAAACATAATTTTGAAAAGCTGCTAAATATGTTTTGCTCAGAGTCTGTAAAGCCCAAAACATGATGTGATTATGTATAGTTACCAGAAAAACGACTGAAGCGAATGATATGAAATTGAGTGTCATGATAGGTGGTCACTCAACTTAAAACATAGGCGTCAAATGTTTTAAAACTCTTGATTGGATTTTGAGATTTTGCGAAAATCCTTTCAAACTGCATAAATTTGTGTTCAAGCATCACGTAAAAACGACTGAAGCGAATTGTATGAAATTGGGTGTCATGATAGGTGCTCACTAAACTTAAAACATAGGCATCGAATTAAAAAAAATCTTGATTAGATTTTGAGATTTTGCGAAAATCATTTCAAACTGAGTAAATTTGTGTTCGCACATCACGTAATAACTGCAAAGGTGAAAAAATGATATTTGGTGAAATGATAGGGGGTCACTCACCTTAAACTATAAGCATCTAATTAAAAAAAATCGATCAGATTTCGAGATTTTGTTAAAATCGTTTAAATCTGAGTGACTCTTTGTTCCCGCATTACGTAATAACGACTAAAGCGAATGATATGAAATTTGGTCACATGATAGATGGTTGCTCAACATAAACTATAGCTGTCCAATTTTTTAAACATTTTTATTAGATTTTGAGATTTTGTGAAAATTCTCTCAAAATACGTTTATATTTCTTCAAATATCACTTCAAACATCATCGAATAATACGAAATTTAGTGATAGGATAGGTAGCTGCTAATCTTAATTTATAGGCGTTGAATTTTTAAAATATTTTGATTACATTTTGAGATTTTGCGAAAATCGTTTTAAAATGCTGAAATTTTGTTCCAGCATCACGAAATAAAGATTGCAGGGAATGAAACGAAATTGGGTGACATGATAGGTTGTCACTCAACTTAAATTCTAGGCTTCCAATTTTTCAAAAATGTTGATTAGATTTTGATATTTTGTGAAAAATATTTCAATATGCGTAAATATTCATTCGCGCATCACATAATTACGACTAAAGCGAATGAAATGATATTACTTAGTTACTCTCTAGCCTGCAATATTTTAACAATGCATAAAAATTATAACTTCGATTTCTTTACTTTGGCAACATACTACATCCATTCTGTGTACTCCTACAATGCGACGAAAGTTCTTGCTTTTTGGAAATTTGCATTCACTAACCCGTCAAGGACGGGTACTTCAGCTAGTGTATATGTAAATACGCTAAGCAAAACCTTAGTGTCTCTTTTGCCTCGCACTACGCGAACGGATGACCGTGAAATTCGGCACAGTTGAAGTTCGTATGGAATTGTTTGTGCGAATGTTAAAATTTTTGTCTAATATGCTAAATACACCGTGAAAAAATTAGAGAACAAATTGGCGAGTAATATTGTGCGCCAAGTTGGATAATGGTTCCATTGTTGTGTCCATTTTTAAATAACAGCATTCAGTTACAACGGTACAATAGGGTATAATATTCCAACAAAATTAGCAAAAAAAAAGAAATTAATGGCCAGTTTAGTGAAAATATTATCGAAATACATCAGCAATCAATAGGAGATAAAAATAATATTACATTGTTAATGAGGTGTATGGAAATATTTCCGACAAAACATACTCTCGGATAACAGATATATAGAAGTCAGTTATTTTAGCCCTTAGAAATGATGTTTATTAATACTGATATACCTAATCAAATACACGGTGAACTGAGAACATATCATAGCTAAAGTAATTTGCCATGATGACAGGTAAATTAGTAACTAGAATTTTTGAGTTCTTTCACTGTTAATAGTTTGGATAATATTCAGTCAGCCGATAAAAAGCCAAATAATTGAAACCTGCGCCAGTTGCAAAGAAACCTAACGAGAATCACTGAGCATCATTTCCAGTACAAAGTTCTTTCATCCGCATTTCTATATTTTGGAATTTTAATTTAATTCTATATGTTTTTCCCATTTCCATATTTTTAACAAACTATCAATCCAATAAACATAGAAATTTCCTTTTAGTATATTGATACTTTTAAACATTGTAATTTGTAAGTACTTTTTTTGTATACTGATTAATATTTATGGCTTTGTTTTGGGAAACAACGATGTTTTAGAAGTGATCTTTTAATGTGGCTAAGAAAAAATTATTGGTGGGATTTACGCCGACTGAAAATTACCATAGTTTGCCACTACATATGTTAGTGTTGAAAGTTAATTGCTTTACTGATTAGAAATTTAAGCAATACAAAGGGACGGGGGTCAATTGCACCCACGCCAACAGCTATCAAATCGAGGGGCCGAAATCCATATCTTGATCCCCCTCGAAAATATGCTACCGCTGGTCTTTGCGACACAGAAAAAAAAAACATCACTTGGTCCGGCTATCGCTGTAAGGGGCACCTCGAAAATATGCTACTGCTGGCGCTTTGCAAGACCCCTCAAAACATCACTGGGTCCGGCTTGCTGTAGGGCTTTTTCAAAAAATGCTTCCGCTGGTCCTTTGCGAGACCACAGGGTTCCTCTATGATTGTCACTTCCATGTCTCCCTTCCATTTCGCGGCCGTGGATTAAATTCATATCAACGGTGCAACTTGCCCTTTTCTCCTTTCGACCGGTGCAACTAACCCACTCCCGTATAAAGGAAGCATTAATCAATTAAGCAAGAATGCGCAAGTAGTTTATGCACCGTTATGCTATCGCTTGTGAAGTTTTAATTAGAATCCCATGCAGTAGGAAAATTTGGATTCCAAATAAACGGATAATTCGGAATGTCCCATGTACAACATATCCCGGAGCTATTTTATCATTCAGTTATCTCTCAAAAGGAACAATTTCCAATTATACCTGCATTTGCGATGACAATTAATAAGTCTCAAGGACAAACACTTGAAAAAAAATTAATATTATTGAAGCAGCCAGTTTTTCAATTGTACATCGCAGAAAAGTAGTGTTCGATCATTCTGTGGTTTGAGATTTTATATTAATTATTTATTTAAATTTTATATACCTTGAAAAAGATAGACGAAATAACTGTGTAGCCTTGACGAAACCTGGGAAGTATAATAAATAAAATAAGTAAATAAATAAATAAATAATAAAATATGTAAAATAAACCGGGAAATGCCAAAATACGTATTGCCACTTTTTAAATATGGCTTAGCCAAGTTATACCTCATTTTTACTATCGTTCACATTTTTCAAATAACTGGAAAATTAATGCATAATGGCGTATTTGTACACGCTCGCAGCAGACGTAATAGAACAAAATAAAAAACGTTATTATAATGATTACAGAGGTATAAGCAATGCTTACATAGAGGTTTAATATATTACGGTCGAATTTCGACCGCTGGGCGAGCACTAGTCCTTACGAATCTATTAATACTACCTATTACATGTATAAATACTATCTATCTTCGCTTCTCCTTCTTCAAGGCTCGATTAAAAGAAGCAGCTTAGATTATTTGGGTACCAATGGGATCTTTTTATTCTATGGTAATTCTTTGCAATTTACGCATTAGCATAAACAATTATCATTATGGTTGCCATTCACATACTGGTTGCCATTAAGGAAGCTCTCTACATATATTTAATTCATGCATAGTTTTGTAAGATTTGCGTAGTTAGCACCGCAAAACATTTCATCTCAACGTGGTGGAAAATATCCAAGAGGTGCCATCCATATATCTTATAAATCCTCCATGGTTCTGTCTCCTGAAAAACATCAAACTGTGTAATCTCGAGGAACTCTATTTAGAATCGATTCAATTGTGACAGGATGCAGTTGCAGAGTTTGCAAATTTCACGCATTGTTTTAATTTATGAAGTCACTGTTTAGCTGCCGTAAAAGATACCCCGGTTGGTTGAGGGAGTTAATTTAGATTTTTCGCACAGTAGTTTTCAATCAGTATCTTATTAAAACATACAAAGACGTTGAAACATTTTTTGCTTTATAAAGTACCCCTATGGAGGAACGTAATCAACGTTAAAATAAAACTATACTCGCAACGTGCATATGTTAGAAAACCTATAAACATTTTAAAATAAGTAACGGATTAAAAAGCCACTAATATTAATAATAATCGCTATTTAGAATCTCTATAACTGTGACAGGTCGTTAGAGTTGCAGAGTTTACAAACTTCACGCATTTTTTTAAATTTATGACGTCACTGTTTAACTTCGTAAAATATACCCCGGTTGGTTGAGGGAGTTAATTTGATATTTCGCTCAGTAGCTTTCAAACGGTATCATATTAAAAT
>JAWZYV010014764.1:0-69208 GCA_038373885.1 Cheiracanthium punctorium
AAGTAAATCTCTTTTTTTCCCAATCCCAAAAAGTGTGCAAAGATATGAGCAAACACCCCAACGCGAACTGTTTGCGCAGATCATATTTGCAGTGGCGGGAAACTTTCGTTACAACCTAATATTAATGAAATTAAAGAAGTAACAATTGCCAAAACTTACGAATTGAACATACTCAACAGGTGTAGTGCATTAGGGTTCGTTAGGCTTATAATACAAACTAAAATAAACACAAATAAGCATAGCATAAATCAGATTTTATAAAAAATCTTATTTACCATCAAGATTTACACAAGATCCTGCATATACAGGTATTACACAATTATGCACAAAAGTTTTTAAAAAATCTAAAAAAAGTACCTTACCTTCACCAAGACCCACGTGGCATGTATTGAAAGTAAAAGAAAATGGCTCAGGCTCAGCGGCAAGATATTTGCGAAGCACGTCAACTATATGTGGCAGATTTGGGTGAAATTTACTTTCGCTGGTTACTACAGGAGATTGTCCAATGGGCATGGAGAATTCGAGCACCCAGTAGAATTCTAACAGGTCTGATGTGGCTGATACAGAACGACACAACGGAAAAAATGTAGACATGTATACTCTACTACCTGTGCATTGCCGGGCGGACCGTTGCTAGTAAAATGATAAATTACACTTCATAAGAGTGCATACAGCACATTTATTTTTATAGCACAATTTAAAAATAGATTAGAATGTAATAAAAACATATAAAACATTATTTAATACGGCGGATTAATTAGTTAAAGTTTTTTATTTGGGAATACCTTATTCCCCCGTACATGATATATATTTCGGTTACACACATAACCATCACCAGTCGTTTCTGGATCTCTCACTAATGGCGGCTTCCTTTTATATCTCTTCGTTCTTCTTCTTGAAAGTTCGATGAATGACGTCATCCCATGATTGGTCGATTGTATGAAGCGCATCGTTGATGCTGCCATCTGTCGTCATTATTTCTAAGCTCTCACGAATGTAGGCATATATACTATTTTTAAAGTTGGCTATTTTTTTAATATTTTTAAAATCAATGGTAATGGGCTCTTTCAAAGCAAAACGGGCCAGAGCGGTACTTTGTTTCTGGAGGTTAATGTCTTGAAAATGTTCGTTTTTTCGCACTTTAATTTTCCTTTTTGTAACACCGATGTAGCAATTTTCTTTATTAGTATCGTTTGACATAAAATTAATTTTATAGATCCTTGCGGTTTCGATGGGGTTGATTGGGTCTTTTTCCGATCTAATGCGCTGAAAAATTGTTTTATTGGGTTTAATTGGAATACGGAAGTTTGGGTTATTGGGTTTAATTGGAATACAGATGGCAGCATCAACGATGCGCTTCATACAATCGACCAATCATGGGATGACGTCATTCATCGAACTTTCAAGAAGAAGAACGAAGAGATATAAAAGGAAGCCGCCATTAGTGAGAGATCCAGAAACGACTGATGATGGTTATGTGTGTAACCGAAATATATATCATGTACGGGGGAATAAGGTATTCCCAAATAAAAAATTTTTAACTAGATTAGAATGTTTGATGAACGACCCATAGCAACTTTGAAAAGAAAAGGGAGTTGACATAAAATGAAATCTGGTTTTCAAATTACTTGCCTGGAGTAAGGCACAAGTAGCCAAAAGCTTAAATACTATTAAAAGGACATTTTTTAAATTAAAAAAAAATCGCCCGAGTTTTCCTATCTTTAGATTAGTAACAAAAGTCGCCTTTTTAGTCGTCAATAGACAACAGATATAAAATATATTGAGAAAAATGTTTCAATTTTTCAATGAAGCTTATTTTTATTTATGCATCACTTGAAAAAAATAAATCTTTAGTATACCAGTGTTACTGAACAAGTTAAGCTCATAACTTAAAAAAAAAAAAAAAAAAAAAAATTGTAAAGTTGACCTATGAAAAAAATAAGAGAACATGACAAGTGCTGTAACGAGGACAAACTACCTTTTACCACAACATTAAATTCACAAACTTTTCAGTTCTCAGTTGGAAAGTATAAACTGTAAGATAAGTTATTTTCACTGTACACCAAAGCATTATTTAATCTGTAATTAAATGATACTTTACAAATTGTATCAAAATTAATTAGTGAAAATAAAGTTAAACATTTAATACAGTATATAGGGTATCATTTGAAAAATTTCTCATTTGGTATATACAGTAGATGCCGCTTAATGTAATCATGGTTTTTGTTATCAATAACCTCTGGTTCCAAATAAACAAAAAAGTAATTAATGTGAATGCTACATCGCTTAATGTTATCAAATTTTAGGTAAATTTGTTCATTTTCGACGAAAGATTCAAGGCGAAGTTCATGAAAATCTCATATCGGGTAGATCATTACATAATTTCATAGTCATCTGCATAAATTAGCATGCAATATTGTAGGAGGGGGACAAAATGTTTCCCGTATCAGAAAGAATTTCCATGATTTTTATGGGAGGGGGGGATTATTGAACCCCCCCTTGCTCTTAGTAACTTAGGCCTATGTTCACTATGTTAAAGTAAATGTTTTCTGCTGAAATCGTCTATCCACCATTACTATTTAACTAGTTTACATTTTTCGTTTATTATAATCAATCGCTTATAGTTATCGAAATCGGATAGACCCGATTTGATCACATTAAGCGGCGTCTAATGTATGTGCAGTTTTTTCAAATGGTAATCTCAAAATTCCCCTTCCACCACCACAAGCATGGATTTAAAGTATTTATACTTTTCAGGTACCTTTCTTTATCTTGAATACAGATCCCTAAAGTTGTCTAACTTTATTTTTTCCTATACTAAGTATACATACATGCGACTTTTTTGATGAGTGGGGCATTTACTGTGAAAAAAAGCATGTCTAAACAATTTTTAAAAAGTATATTTAAAGAAATCACTTGCATTACAACTTTACTGTTTTGTTTAATGCAAAAATAATCAATAATCTAACATTTACTATAAAATTTTTTGCTTTCAATTAAATTATGAATTAAATTAACATTTTCTAGATGTTCTAGGCATGAATTTTTACATATTTTTAGTTTAATTTTTAAAATGTTTATTACTTGAGTTCCAAAGAAAATGTAGCTCCAACGATAAATAATACTTGTAAAAAGTCAATTTTTTCAGGGGAAGAAGAAAAATAAATTCCACCACTTCATAATTTCCGAAACTTTTACATTCACAGTCAATACTTCTATATATACAGGGGCGTAGCCAGAAATTTTTCATGGGGTTGGTTACGACTACTGCAACTCACATATATGCATACATGTGTATGATAAGGGAGTGAAGAATATAATATTTGTATGGCAAAAATTTCCTCATGAGGGGGGGTTATGACCCCCCCTAAACCCCCCCGTGGCTACGCCCCTGTATATATATATATATAATATAACATTACCTCTTCAAATGTTTTTTGGAAAAGTACACTTTTCAGTGTTAGTGTGCTTCATCACTTCACCCAGAAACATTTCGGCATCTTCCTCTGAATTCATGTCAGATTTAATAGTAACATGTTATGATTCATCATCAATAACAAATTTAAATTGCGGCAGCGTATCTATAATACGCTTTATAACTTCTTTGATCTTAAATAAATTTAATCAAAGATTAAATCCTAAATCACAACGCAATAAAGGCGTACCAAGCGAGCGTAGGGATGGGAAACTGAAACCGGTTTAAACCGAAAACCGGTGTTTTGGACTTCATGAACCGGTTCTTTTCGGTTATTCTCACCCTCGGTGTTTCTCCGGTGCTTTTTTCAAAATACATAAACCGTCCAAAAACACCGATCAGTTTTTTCTTTAGAATTTCTAATTGCGCTTCGGTTATAAACCGTCCATGAGTGAAACAACGGTTGCGGTATAAAATAAACTGCCCGGTTTATTTTTTTTTTCCGGAAGTTGGCGATTGTGAACGTAGTTGGGGATCGGTATCGGTTATGAACCGGTTATGTATTATGGGTATGAATGGAATGGATTGGTTGGAGGGATAAGTAGAGTAGTAGAGTGTGAGGATTAAAGCACTCCCTGCAAGATAAAGGAGCCGATTTTTTCCCCCTCCAAGGCGGCTATTGTGAATGTGTGGGCATTTGCGGATCGATTAACCGGGTATGGTGGTGTAGTAAAGCAGGCGTTGCGCATAGGCGAAGAGATCATATTGATGGCAGAATGTGTGTGTGGGGAGGGGGAGGGTAGGGGAACAGCGAAGTTATGCTTCGGTCATATTATTGCGAAATCTGGAGATAAGGGGACAGCGGTGTTGGTTATTCTGCGGATTTTGCTAAATTAATAGAGGAATCTGGGCATGGGCGCAGGAAAGAGGGTGCACTTGCACCCCCCTGGAGTTTGAAAAAATCTAATTAACGGGAAAATATAACTAATTTTTTTTTACACTTAGGGAAATAAAAAAAAAGCCTGAATCTGTGTGTGATATTTTGAACTCTACTTGTAATTGTCACATTAAATTAGTTTTTAGACCTGTTTTCAAGTTTTAATATATTGTACCCAGGGCCCGATTCTAGGGCTGGAGAGGAGTCCAGCCCTACGCAGTTTCAATTTTAAATTACTATGACTAATACAAACTAGAAAAATATTTTGAATATTTTTTTTATCCAACAACATTTTAAAAAATTACAGTTAATTGTAACTTAGCATTAGCATATATTTACGATAAACCGTTTATCATAAAATTTCAGTAAAATTGTTACTGCGTGAGTTGTGTGAACTTGTGTGCGTATTATATCCATCCTTTCTTAGAGCCCTTAACCTTAATGATCTTATAACTAGACGCGTAGTCAGGAAAATTTTTCGGGGGAGTGGGGGGATATGAACTTATATGTGTATAAATAGACGGAATTTCTGCACAGCATTTATCTTGTGACCACTAATCCAAAAATTTCGGGGGGGATATATCCCGATATCCCTCCTGGCTACGCCCCTGCTTATAACACATAATGACACATTAAGATCTTAATGCCAGGTCCACTGAGAGAGAGGGGCAATTGCCCCCAGGTACGGGCTTTTTTTTGGGGGGGCACACCATGGCACAGTGGTTATATCACTGAAAATGGTAGACGGCCGAAGTGTGAAGGTCCCGGGTTCGGGTCCCATCGCGCGGTCGTCGATCTAACGGTTTGGAGTTTTGGTAGGTTTTCTCCAGATGTAACGTGAATACGCTTTAGAACCCCTTAGAAAGTCCTCCTACCAAGGCATCCCTCATCTTATGCAGATACCCCTCGAGCAGGGTTGTTTTTTTTTTTTTTTTTTTTTTTTTTTTGTGGGGGCGTAACTAGAAGGAAATTTTATCATGCATAAGGTTTTGTTTTAAATAAGTTAGTTCACACTAAATAAGATAAGTCAAATGTAACCATTATCAGCAATCTTAAAGTTCAGTTCTTGTAGTATGAAACTGAAGAGTTCAGTACCATATGACATATATTGCAATTTTGTCATTTTTAAGTAACATAATTTTATAAATAAATTTTTAGTTTGGACTTATGAAATATTTGCCATAATTATTCCCCTTATTTGCAGGTAAAATTACATTCTAAAAAGAGTACGTTAAGAAATAAGAGTGCAGTTTTAATGCAGCACACGGCTGGGGAAAAAAGGGGGCCGAATGTGTAGTAGGGTCATGCACTCACACATTTATTTTTGAGAGACTGCTCATAGGGGATAATGTTGGCGCAAGCACTGTGTACTCCCGTATTGTATTGACTCTACCATTAGGAAAAAATATTTTGAAATAATTATGATTAAATGCAATTGTTTCAGGATTTCAGGTTTAAAGTTTAGCATTTCTCTGTAACATCAGAAATGTAATTTTTCAGATATTTAAACTCAAACACTATTAGTTGGTAATTTTAAATATTAAGTTAAGCTGTATTACTTTAGGAACTTGGGCTCTTTTAAAATGCAGATGACCTCTAAGCCATGTGTACTGTAGTGTATTTAATTCAAACCTCCACGTGATGTATCTGTCAATTGGGAGGGGGGAAGGGTACCTTGGGCAGAAGACTTTTTAATGTGTTCTAACGCCTCATCAGTTGACATCTAGAGAAAGCTGCCCAAAACTCCAACTGTTCGATCGACAGCCGCGTGGTAGGCCAGAACTCTTCAGCCTCCTACAATTTTCAGTGGATTACGCACTAGGCCATGGTGGGGCCACTTAATCCAAAAATTTCTATATACATCACTGCTACACAAAATACATTACGCCTAAGTTTTTCTGGGAAAATTCGTCTACTTAAATAAAGAACAATGTTACTGAAATTGAATGCAAATTAAATAATCAATTATTGGTATACTTATATTAAGATATTATTAATTAGGCTAAATTAATAGGTTGCGATTTTATGTTTTTCAGCTGAGACGAAATATTATGACGATGCTTATTTCACATATTGATGTTACATTTTCGAGTCAAAATTATACTTCCTTCGAATGCCAAATAGTCTTTATGTGTATGTATATACAGGGTGTCCCTGAATTCATGGGCCAAACTTTAAAGGTATTTAAAACACATGCAATGAAAAACTTTTTGCATGGCAAAGTGGGGTCGGAAATGAAATGTGTAGATAGTTTCAGCATCATGGGGCTCCAGCCCATTTCATAAATAGTGTGAGTAATTACTTCGTTGTTATCTTTGGTTCCCGATGAATTGGACAAGTTGAACTTGAACAAGTCGCTTGGCCAGCACGTTCATTATATCAATCAAGTATCCAATTTTTCTTATGGGGACATCACAAGGCACTCTTTTAAGAGACTCCAGTTGCCTCAGATGAGGGCCTTGCCCCCAAATTCTTTTTTTTTTTTTTTTTTTTTTTTTTAAAGGAGATACTTTTTATATTTTTAGAACATGCAATTTTGATATATGATCATATTAATCACGGAAATTTCAGTGGCGGATCCGAAATGACTCAAGGAAGGGGCGATTTTGTACCTGAAACAGGGGGGTAGAATGCGCAAAATCATTTTATAATTAATTAATATAATCAATTATACCAATTAATGTAATTAATTATTTTATTAATATAATCTATATATGAGCGATGATTAAAAAGGAAAGGGAGTAATACCGCAATACACCTCTTAGAAAGAGGCTACATAATTTTCATTATACTTTCATAATATATTTTAACAGATTATAACAGATTTTTGGTCTTCGCCCAGGAGGGGGCGATCGCCCCCCGCCGCCCTCCCCTTGGATCCGCGCCTGGGAAATTTACATCAGTAAATAAGAAAGAATTAATTGCTTTGGTCAGCCAAGCCACGTCTCAAGGTCATGAACATGAATGTCATACTCCTTCCGAGAAGAGAAAGGGAGATCTCCTACACAAAGGGGCCGGAAATAGCGTGCGGGAAGTCTCCTCCTCAGGCAAATTGACAAAAACAAGTTTTTTTCAGATTGATTGAGACTGAGACACCTGTTCCCCTAAGAAACTGTACAATGTGTACGTATACTGTAAATATTTTAAACTCAAGAATATTATATCCAGCGAAAGCCTTTAAAAGTTATGTGGTAATAAATACGTTTTATCGCATCTTTTAAAAATTAATTTTTATATCGATTGAGAAAGATACAATCATTTTATTGAGATTTTTTTTAAAACAAACTATTCAACATTATTTAAAAAGGAAATTTTTAAGCGCTAAATAGAAACTCAATTGATTTCAAACAATTTATTTAAATTTTAATGAATTCAAAATCGTAATCATTTGATTTTTTCTCGCTAAAGTATTTAAATCATTTTCATTTCTTAGTTTTATCTGACATTCAAATAGTAATGAATTATATAAATGACATTAAACAAATTAATATCAAAACTTTCATCAGATTAGAGCCATGTGCCTCTGATTAACTGAACGTTTAAATGTAAGCTGATACGTTCTCTTGAAAATAAAAAAATAAATACTTTAATTACTGAGTTATTAATAAACTGGTTGTTGAATTTGTTCGTATTGAGAGTTTGTATTCTTAGTATAGGGACCAGAAGTATTCAGTAAAAAAAAAAAAAAAATGTAGCAGTTTCGAAAGTTTTAAATACCATCTCTCACCTACCAGGCAACCCTAAACAAATGTAAGACTCCACAGATCTAACATGCACGTTCTCTGCACAATACATTATCACCTTCAGTCTGATTCCTAATCAACTATAGCTTATTATTGCTGATTTTCTCTATAAAAATGCAAGAGTTTAATCTGACTCATGGCAATTTATCTTATTACCTCTTTGATTTAAAAAAATTATTCTTAGATTAATGAGCGATTTATAATTATATATATATTTACATATAAATATATTATTTTTCTTTCAAAATATTCAATTTAAACAACAGTGCTCTTATTTTAAAGACGATTGTTTAAAAATTAAATTATGGTATTAATGCAGCGGTTCTCAACCTTTTAACGTCGCCCCCCCCTACAAAGACTAACTTACGGTGGTGCCCCCCTCCCTCACATTTTTCAGCATACATTCAGTTTTTTAATCTTTAACAATGAACATTTAGACGAATTTTCTACAAAATAATGTTATCAGTTTCTACAAAATAATGTTAAGAGGGCCTACTGTATATATACAGTTGGCTCTCTATTTAACGACTTTCAAGGAACCGCGAAAAAGTGAAAAATCGTCCTTAAATAGAGATCTTTCGTAAACAGAATTTGTAAAAGAATAACATTTCCCTTTACACTTTGGAAGGTGCGCGTTCAAAACCAGATCGCGTCAACCGACCTAACCGCTCGGAGTTTGTCGGGCTTTTCTCCGAAACTTAGAGTAAATACGGTTTAGATTAGAATCCCTTAGAAAGAACCCCACGGAGTGCACCCCACCCATCGGCCTAGATCTAACGTACAGGTAATTGGCAGTAATCCTGCAATACCAACACCAACACAAACCCTTCGCACTTTATATTCTTAGGACTGTGAATATATTTCTTGATATATTATCGTGTTTAAAGATGTTACTTTTATTACCATTACCTTATTTTATTCACAAAAAATTATTTTAAGTTACCTTAAAAAAAGGTAGTAAAAACAAACAATACAATAAAATTAGGTTTCAATAAAATCAAAAAGAATCAATTGTTTCAATTTTCGCTTTCCCGTTATTCTTTCTTCCAGATTTTCTCAAATGTAAAATGCGTCAGTTTCCACTTTATGAATTTTTCTAGCTAACCAGCCGAAGCCTGAGAATTTTGCATTCCAAATTTTTCTGCCAGAATAATAGCATTTTCTTTGAATACCACTGCAGAAACTGCTTTATTTTATTTTATTTCGGTATTACGAACAATTATCTACACGATTAATCTAGGCCGAGAACGGGAGCCCTACGTGGGGGTCTTTCTAAGGGATTCTTAATCCGTATTTATGATACGTTTCGGAGAGCCTCCGAACGGCTAGGTCGACAGACGCGACCTGAGTTTGAACCAGGCACTTTTCTTCTCCCAGTTGAGAGCGCTATAAGCTCAGCTACTCATCGGGCCTCCAGAAATTGGAGTTATGTGTTACGTGATGTTATGTGACAAGCCTACACTAGAGGCATCTGCACTCTGGGGCAGTTGCCTTGGTCGGAGGAGTTTTACAGAAGTTCTAACATGTATTCACGTTAAATCTGGAGAAATCCGACCAAAACTCCAGACCGTTATATCGACTACTGCGCGGTAGGCCCAAACGCGTGACCTTCACACTTCAGCTGTTTATCATGGTAAGTGTCTTATCCACTCGGCCATGGAGGGGCCCAGAAATTAGAATGTTGGATGCTCTTGCTTCATGAAATCATTTGCATGCAGAAGTGCCTTGTCAAACTCTTCTAATCGGCTACATTGACTTTTCGGCTCTTTGTATTTGGATCATGAACTAAATTTTTGTGCTACTTCAAGAATCTCTTTGCTTCTAAAATACCTTTGAAAATGCACTCAGATAGTTGAAATTGTCTTGTAAATTGCACTTATGACACTCCCCAACACTTAAAAATTTTCTCTTGTTCGTGTAACTTAAGTGTAAAAAAAAAAAAAAAAAAAAAAAAAAAAAAAATCGTGTCGTTAAATAGAAACGTCGTCGTTTTTGAATAGAAATTTTTTTATGTAGGAGGGCCGGGACTTTGAAATATCGTCTTGGGAAAGAGATCGTCGTTAAACAGAGAGTCAACGCCATATACGTTGCTACTTTTTTAAATTTCAGTTTATGTGAAAATTTCCCCCAAAAATTTTTCACCTTCCCTAATCCATGGTATATCTATCTCTCGAGCCCCCAGAGCGCCCCCCCCCTAGATCCGCCACTGATCCAAGAAATATTTAAATCTATTTGCATTAAGCGATTGAAAACTACCCCCACCACACCACACCCCGAATTTCTTACTAGCTTTCTTTAGGATCAGATGAAGGCAATTCGTAAATAAATAAATCAGTTAATTGAAAACTAACTAAAAATAACAAAATAATTTTCTTTTCTAAAACTCGACAACATTGAAAAATTTCTGACGAAAAATAAAAGTATGGGGGCGCCCATAGTATTTTATATCTATGTATAGACTCCCTAAACTTTTATTTTAAATCTCAAAACTTTAATGTTCCCGGGAATCGGAAAAGAAAAGTATTTTATTTTTTAAGTTCCTTTTAATTACAAGTGTTTTTTAAAGTGCCTTTATTTTTATTTTAATCGTTTCAGTTTAAAAAATCTTGTAACCAATTTTTCATTCATCATACTCGGAAAATATTAATTCTTTCGTAAAATTAAAAAATTCTTTAATAGCGAACAATATTTGCAAGCTCTTTTCGAAATTAAAAAAAAAAAAAAATAGAGAAAGAGGAACCGGAAACTGCTTTTTGGTAAGCCTACAAACCTATCCGCAGGCGCGTATCCAAAAAACATTTTCGAGGGGATCAAAATTTCGGGGGGGGGCATCGTGACCTTCTCCCCCCTTAGATACCTATACCACACATAACCCAGACTTGCGTACATTTCATGTATATAAAGTTAAGTAAATGATCCGTAGAGATTATTAAGAAAAAAAATCTTAAATTGAAACTTTTTTTTATGATTTATCATGTATTTTATAAAAATAAACGAAATGATTCGTATAGATTATTAAAACCAAAACTCTTACATGAATCAACCATAAAATATTCCAATTTATCATGTATTGTTAGCTACGACACGTTACAATTCATAATAATACGCTTTGACTCCCCTCTGTCTGACCTTTAAAAAAATACCGAAAGCTGATGATAGCGAAAACCGCAAATCCTAAAATCTGCTTACTCCTGCTTGCCTCTAACATACCGATTCTCATCCCGCTAAAACACCGAAACCTGTTTATTTGGAGAAAATCCCCATTCTACTTGTAAAATAACAGGGGAGACTTCTACTTCTTCTCTAAAATAAACTGATCCGTACAACTGTGCCTTGCTTCCACCAAAAAAATCGGAATCCAGTTATTACACATACCCATTCTCATCCCCCTAAAAAACACCGAAACTGGTTTATTTGGAGAAAATCCCCATTCTACTTGTAAAATAACCGAGGAGACTTCTTCAATAAAATAAACTGATCCGGACAACTGTCTTGCTTCCACCAAAAAAAATCGGAGTCCAGTTACTACACCAAATTCGCTCAGATTTTTAATTATTGCTGGCTCCATCTGTTGTCCAAAGTGTTATTTATTGTAGAATTGATAGTTAAAATCAAATTACGTTCTTCATTCTTCAATGAATGTTAAAGTATATATAATTATAATTTACATATAAAATGTAAATTACGCCCACCCCAATTAATTTTTTTAAAAAAGAAATTAGAAGTAGGTGAACTTATGAAGTGGCTCAAGTGGAAAAAAATAATTCTTCAAAGATACTCTTAAAAGAGTCATAATCATTTTATAATCATGTGGACAATGCGGAAAACTGTTCTTAATTTAATGTACTACAAAACACAAACTCATGAGTTATTTTTTGAGTTTAATTTAAAATTATAAAGTGGTTTTCTCCGAAATTTAGCGCAAATACGGGTTAGGACTCCTTAGAAAGTCCCCCAGGGAGGGCAATACAACCCCCCGTCTAGATTACTAGTGCAGATAATTGGCCGTAACCTCCATTTCCATTTAAAATTATAATAAAACAGGAAATACAATTGCTATGTAAATTACAGATTTTAATTATTTATTATTTAACTAGACACAATAAGAGACACTAAAAATTGACATAGAAATAAAACATCTCAACAACAGCAAAAAACAAATACTTATTCTTAGATGCGATGTACTTTTATTGATTGATATTTGTTCTGCTTAATTTAATGCTTAATAATTATCTATATTTTTGAGATATAATAAAATTTAAGATTATGAATATTCTTTGAAAAAAATATTTTAAAATACTACATTCAAAACTATATAAATATACTGCGAACTCCGGTTATAGTGAACTTATGGGGACCATCAAATTTCGTTCACTATATCCGAAGTTTACCATAACCGAAGTGAGAAAAGTTGATCCACTATTATTTTGAATTTTTTAAGTAGTGAGACTTTTAAGTATATTGCAATACCATATTTTTATTAGAATAGAGCAAAATCTACTTTAGTTTTCAGTTTTCTTTTTTCCACTTGGGTATTCTAACATTTTAATTTTTATTATTTTCCTTCCTATTATAACAAATATTAATGTTATCAGGTCGAATAAATAGTTTCAGTTTTCCTTTTTCACAATAGATGGCGTTTAAAAAAAAACCGTAAACCGGTGTTTTTTGTAACCGGTGTTTTTAGGGCAGTTTTACTCGATAGGTTTAACTGGAAGACAAAAAAACTGAAACACCGAAAACCGGTGGATTCGGTAGAAACCGCCATCCCTAAGCGAGCGTTATGAAGGAAAGGAAGGCATGCAAAACCCGCTTTGTGCAAAACCATGTGCTGCTTTGATGCAAAACGAGACGCTGGGCAGGGCGGATTAAAGTGCTCTCTGGCGATTTGGCATGCAGTCAGACTCCTTCGGCAAGAGTCTTTTCTCCCGCTGTTATACACTGCACGCTAGAGCTGAAGCAAACCGCATGTATTCGGTACTAAGATACGGATAATCACTCAGACTCGAAGTAACGAATTGTTACTTTTCGGTTGATATCGTTACTCGTTACTCGATCCGAAGATGTTTCGGATCGAGCAGCTTCGAACTTCGAATACAGACTGCCAGGCGAGGCGTTATTTGTTACTGGGGTTACTGGATATCGGATCGCGGTTTCAATGGGGAAAATGACTTTCGAGTTTGCATTTCGGATCGACCAGGTTCGAACTTCGAACGGGAGAAAATGAATTTCGGTATTTGAGTAATAGTATGTTCCTTTCCGTTACTAGATACCGGAAGTATTATGGATTCTCGCTGTTGGGAGGGAAAAATCAGTTTCGGTATTTGAGGAGTAGTATGTTCTGGTTGCAATTCGTTTGTGCCGCGCCGAATGGAATCGTTTTGATGAGGTTTGGAAGAATCCGTATGTTTCGTTACAGTTATGGAGATGGAATAGTATCTGCTGCTCTATTGATATGGGTCGTACAATGGGGGGATACGATCCGGTGTATAGTATGTTATTATGCGCAGTTGAACTCTTTTTTTGCGGGGGGGGGGAGGGGGGTGTTCTTATAATTGTAGAGGAGCAATACATATAAGAGAAGCACGTTAGTAAGGGGTGCTAATTTCGGGCTTTCTAACATTTTAGTACTAAATAGTGGTGCAATCAGAATTCTTTCTTTCAGGGTGGTTCCGAAGCAGGATTGCGAACTTAACTTTTTCTTTTTTTTTTTCATATTCTCATTTAATTTTGTAGTGTGATTATTTTATTATTTTTACTATTCTTATAAATTTGTAAAACTATTTTGCTATGCTTACGTCTTTTATTTCATATTCACATTGTAAATATTTCGAAACATTGCCACTGATTTTTGGTAAACTGATTTGTTTTACAATCTTTATGGGTATTTCCAAAAATTTTATGTCAATCTCTTAAATATTTATTTTTATTGTTCCTCTTTTCAGTATAATCTAGCAAATAATACGCTCATAGATGGCTGCACTAGCAGTATCAAACTACTACTGGCAAATTCATAGTAAATTTTATAATTCTAGTGGTTGATGTTATGTATTTCATCTACACATTCAGTTTTATACTTTTTGAAATGTTAAATAAATTTTCTGTTTCTTCTAATGTCTGATTTTAATGTACTTTGTATTGGTACTATTAGAATACATATCTGTAATCCCTTAGATTCCTTGGTATTCGGATGCGTATGATCCTATTCTATTAGTAGTAACGAAAGTAACGAGTAACGAATCTTAGTAACGAATAGTGAACATCTAAGTAACAAATACATACGGATACTCATTTTGTCGTTACTTTTACAGCACTACTGCACGCTAGGGGTTGCCGCCCGCACCGCAAGTTGATCCGCGAAAAACAGTAGAGCTTCCACATTCTTTTTCTGTTGCAGTATATTTACATACAGCATTTCAATAATCCGTTTCTGTCACTGCTATGGAATAGAAGTAAGGTGTTAGAGGGGGAGGCGGGTGGGTTTTTAAAAAGTACATATTTATTTATGCAATAACAATAATGGAAAATTGGGAAATTCAACGTTTGAGCATGAAATTTTATCACGCAGCTATTTACAGTTTTCTTGTTATCTTTTTATTTTTTCTTAATGTTTTACTTCTTTCCCTTGTCTTGCCTTTGCCATTGGAAAAAAAAAAAAAAAGACAAAATGTCATTGACAATACAAGAAATTTCCAGATTTCACCGCTCATTTTTTTTTTTTTTTCCCTGTCTTTATACATAGACAATGTTTTGACTGGTGTTGATAAGTGATTTTTAAGCGATATTAAACTTTAAAAGTGGAACACATTTTAAGAAAGGCTGATCTATGCAAACGAAATAGTTTTTCTGGTCTTTTCGATTTATAAATAGAGCGCTCAACGTTGCCTTACGCGGAGGCTTGTGGGGTGATTATGGATTGATGCAATTTATGGGATCTGCATCAGTTATGTTTCATCAATTTTTCATTTCAAATAATTGCATTGCTTCCGCACTTTAGCATTGAAAGACTAAAGTTAGGAAGCAACGCTGGACGCATAAGGGGACTAGTCAATTTAAACATCCTAACATCCTAATTTAAACATTGTAAAGTAGAGAGCCTCCTTTTTCTGCTTCTTATCTATAGCATATAGAATTGATGTATGCAGTTCGTAGGGTCTGTGAGTTTCATCAGAGTCCGATTATCATAAGATTAAGAGGAGCAACAGCCCGGGGCCCCTTAAAAACAGGGGCCGATCCCTAAATCTCACAGCTTTATACATTTTATATATATATATATATATATATATATATCAGTAAAATCAAATGTTTCTATCACTTCATTTACTGAATTATACAGAATATAACAGAATTTATACTAAATGTTTCTAATACAGAGCATCTCCCATTTTATATATTACAAATATTTAGTATAATAATGAATAAAACACTCTAGAACTCATGGATTAATTAGCAGATACAGGGCCCTTGCTAATCCCCCTTAACACTCAAAAATGTATTAAACTTGGCAAAATTAGATACATAGTAAGCAAACTCGGTAAAAATTTTTAATGAAAACTATAATTTACTTTCTATTTCTGGCACACTTGTCAAATTACGTAAACCCAATCGGCAAAAGTAAAAAGTTGGTAATATAGTTGATACAAAATAAATAAGTTGGTAAAAAAAAAAATATTTTACTTGGCAGTTCATCGACATCTCTCCCCCACCTCCCTCCCACTACAACTAAACGAAGTCTTAGCAATGGCTCTGACTCCCACGTACAACTACTAGTATTTTTCAGCGAGACATTCAGAATGTTTCCGAAAACTTACTTTCATTTATATGTAAATTACAAAATACCCATTAGTTAAAGTTTCCTTCCTACATTTTATAATGGATATTTTCTGTTTTATAAAAAGCATATTTGAAAATAATATTCGACACTCGATGTGCTGGGGCTGGCTGGGTAATAACAGACAACTTTTAAAGTCATATGCCTGCTAAGTGTTTTATACTGTTGATTTATAAACACTTAATGTAAAGATTTCTTAGATATTTCTTGAATTTCATAAATGATTTTTGTTTTGAATTTGTACGTGCATATTAAATGCCTTATATGCTTAGTTTTCTTGTCATATCCTGTGTACCGACGTTAATTCATACTCAAAATAAATGATTAAATAAATATTATCACGCCATAAGTGTTTAACAGCATTTTAAAAGAATATTTGGTGCTGAAGATCATGATTTTTATTTTCACTTTGACTGAATTACAGTAAGTTGTATTTAAAACAAATAAGAAATCTTTTGCGGTTTAAAACAAAGTCAACAGTAAAAAAATTATCTAGAATTTGCTTTCTCATTTAATTTTAAGTTTTTAGCTATTTACCTTATTAATTTTTCACTGAAACAAAAATGGTCCAAAGAAAGTCTTAAAAACTCGTTCTTGAATACGAATTAGTTTTTTCTTTCATTGAATTAGTAGCTTGATTAAAAGAATTTAGCATTTTATAAATATAGATTATATGTAAATGAACTTTACACAAAGTTTAACATTTACTTTCTTACCGTTACAAAGACGAGCGGTTATTATTCTTTGTTGTTACACACATTATTACTAGCCCATATTAATCTTCCAGTATCCTACAAGAATCAGTAATGCAATTTTCGTCCTCGCTTCAATCTGCATCCATGGGAACATAGGTTTAAACCCGAACAGTTTATCTGCATCTATAATCGATATCTATTAATTGCTAAAACCCCGGACTAAACATTTAATAAAGAAGGATTTTCTCTAATCGTATGTAAATTTCATACAAAAGCCAAATGATGATTGCTTTTTAACTGTCCACTGTTTCTTTTTTATTTCCGTAACATATTACCTTCAAATCTAAAATTGTTTATTCATATTTAAATGCATGCATTTAAATAGATTTGTAATTTTAGAATGCAATCTTAAATGCATTAAAATATATATTTAGAACAATTAATCAACAAATAAAATAAAAAAAATATTAGGAAAAGAACATGGAATTTCTAACTCTACTGTTTTTCGCGGATCAACTTGCGGTGCGGGCGGCAACCCCTAGCGTGCAGTGTATAACAGCGGGAGAAACGACTCTTGCCAAAGGAGTCTGACTGCACGCCAAATCGCCAGAGAGCACTTTAATCCGCCCTGCCCAGCGTCTCGTCATGCCTAGAACCCCTTTACACACAGGCCGACCGAACCGCCATATTGGGTCGAACTGCTGAAACGGGGGTTGTTTTGCTTGGCGCGTTATCTCGTTGTTGGCGTCGTTTTCTTTACGAGCTCGCAATCTTTTTTGTATATCAGTTTGCGCGCTCAGTTTTGTGTTTTACGCTTTTCTTTTTTGAACATATTTACCTTATCGGCTTGGTATAACTTTAAGAAAGTTTTTTTAATAGTTACATTTATATATATAATTTATATAAGAATTTTGGACTGATTATTAAATTTCTATACATAAAATAAATTTGTATAAGTTATTAAACTTTAATCAGCAACCGTTTTTTGTTTTTTTTTTAATTATACAAGAATAAATTAATAGTACTGAATAATCATAAAAGTAATAAACATAAGGGGATATTCGAGATAATTTATAGTAATTTTTTGTTTTTTCAAAGGTGTTTATAATTGGTGTTTCAATAAGATTTAACTTCTTAAACATTTAAAATGGTTGAAAATATGCTGTATTAACTACCAGAGAAAACTTTGTTGAACTATACAATTATTAATTTTTTTCAGTTGTAGTTGTTTTAAAATTTAATTTAATGAAAATTTAGTTTGGTTTGGTTTGGTTTGATTGTGTTTAATGGCACAAGGTCCAAAAAGGACATACTGCGCCAGACAATGAGTGGAAAACCATAAATGATGTATTCAGTTAAAAGGTGTCACAAAACTTAGTAAAAGCTAAAATGTAAAGACTAAATGGTGAAAGGTAAAATTCGATAGTGTTAAAGGTAGATAAAAAGTGTTAATGGAGGATAAAAGTTGAAACAAAGGCATCTGGATGGGGGCTCCCATCCAGATACCAGTCAGATAAAATTGGACACTTCACATTGAATAAAAGATTTTGGTACGTCTAAGAAATGCAAACAAATTTCGATGCGGGGTTTCACCCAAAATATCGTCCAGTTTGGGATCAGAACAGTTAAAAAGTATTTGGTAAAAACGATTAAAAGCGGTGCAAGAGGTTAAAATATGGCAAATGGTGAGTTGTGTGCCACAATGAAGACACTCAGGAGGAGGTTCACCTAACAATAGGTGTTGATGAGTTAGTCTGGTGTGACCGATCCGTAAGCGTGTGAGAATAACATCCTGTTTGCGATAAGGTAAAGTGGACCATTGGGTAAGAGACGGGTGTATGCTGTGAAGTTTGTTGTCAATTTGGCTGTTCCAGTCGTTCATCCAGCAATTTTTGATCACATAAGAGGCAACAGCTCTTATGTCATTATAGGGAAGTGGACCTGGGTAAGGAAGGGTTGCACCTTTAGCTAATGAGTCGGCTTCCTCATTGCCAGGAATTCCGACGTGACTGGGAATCCAGCAGAAGAGAATTTGGAAACCGCGATTTGTCAGCTGTGCATGCAGCTGTAGGACTTTGACAACATAGCTATGGGTCACAGAACCAGATTGAAGGTTTTCTAGGACACTTTGTGAATCTGAATATAGGATGTAATGTTTTTTATTCTTTCTGCTGATATAGGAAAGGCATTCATAAATGGCTAGGAGTTCAGCCGTAAAAATTGAACAGAACTGGGGAAGACCATAACTGCAGCTGTGAGTCTGGTCAGTGTATGCAAACCCTACATGATTGGCAGACTTGGAGCCATCAGTATAAATGTCCTCATAATTTTTGTAAGTGTCCTTGTGTTGATGAAACAACTGTTGATAAATGTGTGTGTCCGTGTTGTCTTTTTTGTACCCTTTAAAGGGTTGCAAATAAGAAATTTGTGTTGCGGTCCAAGGTGGTATCTCAAAAGGGGAACAATACAGGACATCAACCTCATTAAGCTGAGTGCCTGAGATACTCCGGCGAACCCTTAGTCCTAGAGGAGGGGTACATGAAGTTCGATTCTGATAAAAACAATCCAGATGGTGATCTAAAAAGGAATTCCGCAGAGGGTGGGAGGCATGAGAAAGGATACGATAATATGTATTAATGGAAAGTCGATGACGGGTGTGAGTGAGCGATGGTTCATGACAGGTTATATATAAACTCTGTATAGGGGAGGTCCTAAGAGCACCGGAACAAATACGTAGTGCAGTGTGATGCACAGTGTCAAGTTTTTTTAAAACAGACCTGCATGCAGACCCATAAACAGAGCAGGCATAGTCCATTTTCGTGCGAATGACAGCTCGATAGATCCTTAAAAGGGAGTCCCGGTCTGCCCCCAAGAAGTGTTGGATAGTACCTTTAAGATATTAAGATTTTTTTCGCATTTGCTACGGGTGTATGCGACATGTTTAGCAAACGTTAGTTTCTTGTCAAAAAATATGCCCAAGAATTTGGTATAGTCTGTAACATTTATTTTGTGTCGACCCAGATAAAGTTCAGGATCCGGATGGATCCCACGTCTCCTGCAAAAGTGTGTAGTGACTGTCTTTTCGGTGGATATATTAAAGCCATTTATGTTACACCACTTTAAAACACGGTTTATTGTGTTTTGCAATTGCCGCTCTATGAAGCGCATATCCTTTCCCTGACAGGAGATCTGAAGGTCATCTACATACAAACTACCATGAACAGTTGGAGAGAGTTGGTTGAGGATGTCATTAATTTTTATGGAAAATAAGGTAACACTAAGAACGGATCCCTGGGGTACACCTTCTTCTTGTACAAAGTTTTCCGATATGGTGTCGTGTAACCGTACCTTGAAATTCCGAACGGAAAGGAAGTTCTTAATAAAGATTGGTAGGTTGCCGCGGAGACCTAAATTATGAAGATCCCTGAGAATGCCGTACCTCCACGTCCGGTCATAAGCCTTCTCTATATCGAAAAATATAGAGACTAGATGATTTTTCCGTAAGAAGGCGTTACGTATCTGGGTCTCCAAGGATATAATATTATCAATTGTGGATCTGCCTTTTCGGAAACCACTCTGGAAAGGGTGTATATGGCCCTCAGTTTCTAAAATGTAAACCAGGCGAGCATTGATTATTTTCTCCATGAGTTTACATAGGCAGCTAGTAAGGGCTATGGGACGATAGTTTTGGGGATTCGTTGTATCTTTACCAGGTTTAGGGAAGGGAATAACTATTGCATTTCTCCACGAGGAAGGGAAAGTGTGTTCCTGCCAGATTCTATTATATAACTGTAAAAGGGTTAGCAAAGAGTCATGGGAAAGATGTTTAAGCATCACATAGGCTATGCCATCAGGGCCAGGAGATGTATTCGAGGTTTGTCTTAAGCAGTGGATAAGTTCATTGATGGTAATTGAATTATTATATGAGAAGTGGGTTGAGGTTTTAAAATTTAAAGTATGTTTTTCGGATTGTTGTTTATAGGGGAGGAAACTATTTGAATAAGAAGGACTGCAGGATGTGAGAGCAAGGGTTTGTCCAATGGTATTAGCTATTTCTTTTATATCTGAAATAATACGGTTATTCATGGAAAGGCAGGATACAGCATGGTTATTGTAGATTCCCATGGCTCTTTTTGTTTTTGTCCATAGCTCCTTACTGGTTGTGGAGGTAGAAATGCTGGAGACGTACTTGATCCAAGATTCTTTTTGAGAAAGACGCCTGATTCTGCGAGCATAAGCTTTTGCTTTTTTAAAACAGATAAAGTTTTCGGTGGTGGGATACCGCCGAAAAAGGTTCCATGCCCTCTTTTGCTGCTTTTTGGCGAGGGTGCAATTTTGGTTCCACCACGGTTTTTTACATTTTCGGAGGCTGCTGCCCGATTTTGGGATACTTGCATCTGCTGCGCTTATGATAACAGAGGTGATTTTATTGACAACCTCATCAATAGTACCGCTGATAAGATCCATAGAGATAGTAGAAAGTAAGGTGAAGGTTTGCCAATCTGCTTTATCATAGAAATAACGGGAGATGGTAAAATTTGGATGAGGACTCTGATACGTAGGAGAGAGGAGAATAGGAAAATGATCACTATTGTGTAGATCGCTAGAGACAGAGAAGTTGTATAGAGGAAGCATTGGAGGAGAACAGATTGCGAGATCTATGGCATGGAAGGTTTTAGTAGGGTAATGGAAATAGGTACTGTCCCCATTATTCATAATGCAGAGAGAAAGATCAGTTATGAGTTTTTCTATTTGTTGACCTCTATTGTTAGTTTCATTGCTACCCCACCAAGGACTATGACCGTTGAAATCACCAAGAAGGATGAAAGGAGGTGGAAGATGCAGGATAAGGTTATTGAGTAAAATTAGGTTGATGGTTTCATTTGGAGGTAGGTATATGCTGCATATTGTAGTGAGTTGTTTGAGGTGTATACGAGCAGCAATGGCTTGTAGACTTGTGCTGATGTTAAGTGATTGATGGGGGTAAGCATTGTTAATTAACAGGGCGACACCACCTGAAGCCCTATCGTTCAACTCATGGTCTTTTCGGAGGATGGTATATCTGGGAATAGTAGGATTTTGGTTGGATTTGAGAAAGGTTTCCTGTAAAGCAAGACATGCGGGATTATGATTAAAGAGCAGCATTTTGAGATCATCTTTTTTGTTGAGGAAACCGTGGCAGTTCCAGGAGAGCAGCAGAGCCATTATCAAGTTGTGTTAGGGATAATTGATAACTTCTTATTAATCCCCGAAGGTTGAGGTGGGGTACTAGGGATGAGATCATCATCCATTGCACTGTCTGTAATGTCAGAGTCCGATGGAGACAAGCAGAGGATAGTATCATCAATGGGCCGTTGTGGTGGGATGTTTTTCATTCTGGATTTGTTATATTTGGACCTGTAAGCTGAGGATTTTTTGATTTGTGGCCGGCCTGCAGATGCACTTTTCTTTGTTGTGTTTTTGTGGTTTCCTATGTTAGAGTGATTCTTATTAGAAACAGGTTTAGCTATTGCAGTTGAAGTAAAAGAAGAAACAGGTATTGGTTTCGGTGGATCGGTTTGAATTGCTACGGATTTTGTTGATTTTGTCACTGCGGCATAAGACAGACCAGGTTTAGGGGTACGGCTTTCAACTATTTTACGGGCTTCAGGATAAGAGAGTTTTTGAGAGGCCCGCAGTGATTGAATTTCTTTTTCAAATGCCCATTTCGGGCATGACTTTGAATACGATGGATGTTCCTGTTTGCAGTTTACACATTTTGCAACTGCAGAGCAGGTGGCACTGTCGTGGTCAGAGGCACCACAACGAGCGCAGGCCGGTGATCCACGACAGGAGGTTTTAGTATGACCGAACTTTTGACACTGGAAGCAACGGATAGGATTTGGTACGTATGGTCTAACGGGACATAATAGATAGCCGGCTTTAATATGGGATGGAATAGTGGGAGACTGAAAGGTTAAGACAATGTGTTTTGTATTAATAAGTTGGCTATTGCGACGAATAGTGATTCGACGGACAGCGCACACGCTGTCCTCACTCAGGTTTTCTAATAGTTCGGCTTCAGAGCAGTGTACAAGGTCGGGTTCTGATATAACTCCTCTTGATGTGTTTAGGGATGTATGAGGGGACACTGTAACAGATTTTGGCCCAAAGTTCGTTATTTTCTTGATTTTTGACGCTTGTCTATTGTTGGACACCTCTACTAGAAGGTCTCCAGATCTTAGTTTTTTTACTTTTTTTACTTCACCTACATTGGCTGCAATGCATTTGTGTATAAGGAATGGCGATGTTTCGTTAAAGCCTCCCTCAATACAGTGTATAATGAAGAATCGAGCATTAGTGTTTGAAATTTGAGGATCCGTGTTATCATTGGTAATAGGTAGCGGAACGTTGACGAGAGATGAAGAATTTTTTTTATCCATGTTGGAGGAATTGAGATTCGGACCCGACCGCACCACCCACCACGGAGCCCAACGAGGGGGTGTGCAATTGCACACCAGTGCTAGTCGGGTCTATACGCGCACAGTGCATCCCTTAGGCAGCATCCACCCTTAACGACGTGCCCAGTAGATGACCGATTGCTTGATCCCTAGCAGTTGATCGAAATCAGTACCACCAGCCGATTGATACACAGGGGAACGCTGTGTACCTCCCGTTTACCCGAAGCCGAGGCCAAAGTAATGTGTTGGAGAAGACCCCTCAATTACCAGGATCCCCATTTCCGGGGACACGGGTCTCCACGCACGGCAAACACGTGGGCAGTTTTCCGCCAATAGAAGCTGATGGCACAGAGTGGCCACAGCTTCTGAAGGGGGGCCCTCACTTCTTGAGAAGAAACCACACTGAGGGAGAGGTGAAAGGAAACAGCAGAAGCTGAGAGGAGGGTAGAAAGTAGAGGAGCGAAAGATCGCTGGGGCCCCGGGATTGCGACACCCGTGAAAACCTAAAGAAGGTCTTCCCCCTGAGGGTAATGAAAATTTAAAACAGAAAAGCATTCTAGTGTTATTTTGTTATGATGAATAACATTATTTATAACCATAATTTATAGGTCAAATAATTCTTTTGCTAAAAAAACTCGTCCCAAATTTCGCATTATTAAACCTCAGCTGTTGCAATATTTCAATCAACGAAGAAATTTGTTAATGTGTGGAGATTATGATTCTGCCATTTTTAAATACTTAGTACATAAAATTTGGTTTTCACCTTTAATAGATAACAAAATCAAGAACCTATTACAGTTGACGGCCAAAAATCCGCACAACTTCTCTGATATAAATAATGAAATTTGCAGTCATTTGCCAGTGATGAAATTGTTCAAAAGTGTCTTGAATCCAGATACACATGCTTCTGATGATGATGATGAAAATTTGGGTAATAATAATAATAAAATCCATTTGATAAAAGTTAGGATAAGAATACCTTAAGTTTTTAGTACAGCAAATTTCTTCAACAAAACAAGACTTATTGATAATATATAATTTGCAAAAATATATAAAAAGAATGAAGCTTAAAATAAAAAAAAATAATATTTTAAAACAAATAACCATAGAACATGTTTCCAAAATTAGAAAAGGAAATTTTGAAACAATTTGCTTTTCTAGTCATCATGTAATTTTTTCCTTTTTTCTCCTATGCTTTTTTATTTAATTTCAAAATATAAATGAAATACTTTTGACAGTGCTTTTATTTCATTGTATTCTACATTTTTAAAATTAGAAATGTAATTATTTATCTTTTATGGGCCTGAAATCCACAAAATCCTAAAATCCGCACAAGCCTTGGTCCCAAGCTGTGCAGATTTCTGGCTCTCTACTGTATAACATTCAACTATTTTAAATTCATATATGTCCAGACTGTTTTCATTACATTCTCTAATTTTTGCCGATGCCTGCAGGAATAGTCAAATTCTCGAAATGAAGAATGACAACTTTTCTTAGAAATTAATGTGTAAAAAGTGAGAATTTTATATCCTTATTTTACTTTGTAGAATTTGGATTTAAAGGCTAGGAAAATCGAATAACATTTGTTCAGACAGCAAAAATATAAAAATTTTAGCATTCTGAAAAAGTGAATGCTAGCACAAGCAGGGTAACTATTTTGTAGCTAATTTTATTTTCATTCCATATGATCCTTAAAAAAATTTTGGCAATTCAGTTTACATCCTTAATTTTTGTTTGCAGTAGGGGGAGAATATGAAAAATCTTTACACTTGTTCTGTAATAAACTGTGGAAAGATTTTAAAACTTGTGGTTTAAAATTGTATAGATAGAAATAAATTGCCAATATGATTTTTCTACTTTTGAATATCTGAAATTTGAAGCCAAGATAAGACAATATTTACCTGAAAAACTTGTAATATGGCAAAAATAAATAATCTTTATACTAGAACAGTAGCCAAGATCAATGAGCAAATAAACATCGTTTTTCAATTTATTCATCCACATAAAATGAAAAAAAGAAATCCAGGTGTGGGGGGAGGAAATAGACAAGAAAGAGGCTAATTGACGAATGCAATCAAAATCTTTATTTAAAAAATCCAAGATACAAAATCCAAGTTGTACAACTTTTAAACGGCTACCAAGAGGACTTTAAGAAGCATCAATTTAATGTGCACATAATTCACCTTTCACCATAGAATGCACGAGTATTATTTTTAATGCATTTTATATCACAATTATTTAACTAATAACATACATAATTAAAAAGAAAATAAATACTTATGTATGTGTTACACCAATATTTCAACCATACTACTGTCATCAATCAATAATTAATTTGAATAAACCTTAGTAGTATACAGCCGGATATCCAGCAGAGCAGTCCGATATCTGGTAGATCGGATATACGACAGTATTTCGGATATTAAAAAATCAGCCAGATACTGGATACATACTTACCTTTATAGCATTTTTAATTTCTAAAATTCCACAGAAAAGGTTAAATATAATTAACTACTGATTCTAAGTTTTATTAAATAAAGTTAAGAACAATAAAAGAAAATGAAGTTGTTGAATAAAAGGCAAATAAATCAATTAATACACCATTTTCTAGATTTCTGGTGACTAACAATTTATTAATTATGACCACCTTACTGACTTGAAAAAACTCACTTTGACTGTGCTGACTTCAAAGAAGCAGCTTTAGTTTTTTTGGCTTTATTCAGAAAATCTGAAGTAAAAACATATTATTTTAACACATAATATGTTTATACTTCAACACACTACTTTTAAACACATTATTTTCTCGAAGCAAGATTTTTCGCTGTTGGATCATGGTGCCGATGCAACCACTTAGATTCATATTGAAAAGGCCAAAAAGGCCCAAGCATAGAATATCATTTCAATTTAAAACCTAATACATTTCTTTTTAATATCAATTTTAAAGAAATAAGCACAAGTTAGGAAAAAAATATCCGGAAATGCGCAGACAGCAGAGTCAATGACTCTGTGTATTATGAAGAGTGAACATCAATGTCCATGATTCATTCATGAAAAAATTGATACATGAGATGACGTTGAAAAATTTCAAAAAATGAATGTGCTCGCAGCGGGCAGATTCGAGGTCGAATCAGAAGAATCTCACAAAGACTGGATGTTTTTATGCATAAGGCAGTTTCAGGATGTTATAGACAGGAAAGAGTAACTTGAATGTCATGAATGTCTTGAAAGAGTTTAAAAAAATTTTTAGAATTAAAAACCATAGTATGGATGCAGACTACAGTGCCGATGGCTTGTTTTACTGTGAAGAGTGAACATTAATGTCCATGATTCATTCATGAAAAGAATGATACAAGAGATTCAGTTGAAAATTTTCAAGATGAATGTGCTCATGCAACAGGCAGCTTCGCGATGCTATAGACAGGAAAGAGTAACTTGAATTGTCACAAAGTGGTCCAGAAGACTTTTTTTAAAGAATTTTTTCTTGAAAATTTTTCTTGAATCTTTTGTTAAAGAATTTTTTCTTGAATGTCACGAAGTGGTCCAGAAGACTTTAAAACATTTTTTTGGATTAAAAACCATAGTATGGATGCAGACTGGAGAGTCGATGACTCCATGTACTTTGAAGAGTGAACATCAATGTCCATGATTCATTCATGAAAAGAATGATACAAGAGATGCAGTTGAAAATTTTCAAAAGATTAATGTGCTCTTGCAGCGGGCAGCTTGGAGG
Source organism: Cheiracanthium punctorium (assembly GCA_038373885.1). Lineage (NCBI taxonomy): Eukaryota > Metazoa > Arthropoda > Arachnida > Araneae > Cheiracanthiidae > Cheiracanthium > Cheiracanthium punctorium. Next base: position 26,792 of record JAWZYV010014764.1, read on the forward strand.
TCAAATCAGAAGAATCACACAAAGACTGGATGTTTTTACTTTGCTCGCTAATGCCAGAAATCGTGCATCTGCTGCTTCTAATTTCTCCTCTAACTCTTTGACCTTTTTTCTCAAAATTTCATTTTCCTTTATCAGTGTTTGTTGATCCAATTCAGGAGCATTTTCATCAACCTAAAAAAAAAAAAGAATTATAATAACATTTAAAATAATACACAATTAAATTTAGGAGAATATCAAGGTTTATCACTCAGAAAATTTTTATTTTGTAAAAATTAAATAAATTATTGGGTTATGTGTTGTACAAAAAGTATGCCAATTTTTTTCGGTTGCTTAAGGACAGGTCTTGGTACATCTGAATGATTGAAAACAAATAACATATTATTACAAAGGATGGTACTGCAGTCAAATTTGAAAATTTTTCATTTCAATCCGCTTTCCTTTGAAAGCAGTATGAAATTTCCAGATAACTCAACACTACATTAAAAAATATTAAGAAACTACCATCAATTATTGAACTAATAAAACACTTTAAAGGATATATTAATGGAATTTTAAAATACAGTAGATTCTTGACTTACATGAGGGATGCGTTCCAAGACCCAAGAAGAATAACTTTGAAAATAAACACTGATTTGTGAAGGATCTGCTTTTTATAGAAAGAATTATGCAAAGGTTTCGTTTTTAAGACTAAATATTCTTTGAAGAATCATTAACAAACACATTTCTGCAAAGCCTTGATATTAATATAAATTACTGATTCCCCCCAACCAACAAAGAAAAAAACGTTTATAAAACACGAATTTACATTTCATTGGAACAGCATTAACTTTCAAAACAATAAATTTGTGCCAAATATTTTATGCTTATTGTGACTCTTGGCCAAGGGTAGAATATTGTGATTTTTTTGGTTGCCCCTGCAATTATTTGCTATCACTGCAATTATTTTGATTGCCCCCAAGTAAAGTTTATTGCCCGTTAATTTTTGCTATATACATATATATATATATATATATATTTAAATTATATAAAATAAATTGATAAATATCTATATACAGTGGACTCCGCTTAATGTGATCGCGGCTAATGTTATCAATCGCTTACTGTTATCAAAATCACTTGGTCCCGATTTTCTCTATTCATTTGTATGTTAAAATTATCGCTTTATATGATCATTACATTGGCAGGGATGTTAACTCCAACACTCGATTTGGGAGCACCCCGGGAGCAGAAAAAATTTCATTTGGGAGCACCTCGGGAGCAGAAAAATTCCATTTGGGAGCAGAAAAATTCTATTTGGGAGCAGAAAAATTCCATTTGAGAGCACAAAAAAATAGTTTCCGAGAGGAAAACTAAGATTCGAGATCAGAATTAACATGATTTTGGAGCATAAAATTGAAGATTTAGGAACACAATAAATGCATACAAGAAAAGCAAAGTTTGCAAGCAAACACCATTTGCTAAAAGCAAAACACTATTTGAAAGCACTTTAGGAAAGCTCTGGGAAAAAAAGGGTGTATACAGGCTATGCTATCAGCAACTTGGTAAACACAATACATGGATTTACATGGACGGAAGGAATTCTTTTTTTTGTGTGTGTGAAACTGCTCTTTTTAATGATTTTCATATAAATGCTAAATGGAAAGAGAGTGGGAGGGAAGTATTTCTTATATGCAATGGTACTTTTAATGCATGTTCGAAGGTTGTAAAAATACTAATATTTAAATGGTAGAATTAACATTTCTGCCGTTTATATCATTCTAGAATTATGTATTCAAAATTTAGTCTATTTTAAAATAAAGATTTTAATTACGGATCTATAAATGAAATTCGTAACATATTCTGAAAAATTTGCGGACGCACTTTGGCTGAACACGGGCCCAGGGGCGAAGCCCCGTCTGCCCCCTCTCGTAGAGCCTGCACACACACAAAAAGAAAAACAGTGGTGTAGTTTTAAGAAAAAAGGTTTAGGAACACTGGCAACTGAAGACTCAAAACTCATGCGTCCATGATGAAAAGTGAAGAACGCTTACTTTTGCTGACATAAGCTCGAATGAAAAAGTAGTGAGACGGCATCTCCCCGCTCATGATCTTCACGGGCCGAAAATGTCTAGGCCGTCCCGGCATTTAATCAAAATAAAAAATTCAGACCCGGTCCAGCTCGTATATTAATCATGATTTAAGGAAGGGGGGGAATCACAAGCCAATCGTTTGGTCTTGTTCAAATTTTAGGAGAGCAAAAATTTCCGGAAAGGCTCGATTTTGCATGCGCAGAGGACCGTCTTTAAGAGTATACGCTTGTTCCGGTCCATTCTAGAAAATGCTGAGGTCAGCCCGTGCCTTGAATGAATCGTGCTGCAAAAACCGGGCCCGCACAGATCTCTACCCCCCCGCGACTACACCACTGGCAGCGGATTTCCGGATTATTTTGAAATGAAATATTCTATTAATTCAGACAGCCTAGATTCTGATTTCTAAACCGGTCATGCTTCCAATTTTCATTCTTGCTACGGGCCGGGTCATAAACCGTGATTTTTTAGGGGCTGGGACGTCACCGTAATATACTGTTTTCTGGACCGGTCTGGTTTAGATCAGGGGCAGCCCTGCGGTACATGACACCCACTCCACCCTGCAAACGTAGAAAAAGACTTCCCTTTTACTTTTTTCAAAATTGCTTTTATGATTTTAAGTTGGAAATTGTGTCCCTTCATAAACAAAAAAACGGCGCCCGTTGCGATGATTACTTGTTTGCCTATCTGGCCGGCCCTGATTGAGGTGACTAACAAAGCCCGACTGGTCCGACCCGGGGCGGGTAGAATGGCTTCGGAATGCAGCTTTCGTACGCAGTTTGAATCTTGCTTTACTGCTAACTAGCTTTCCATACACGCTTTAAAAGATAAATGAGCGTGGCAAAAATTTAACTAAGAGTCAAAATGACGTATTCGGCACAGACCGGCGCAAAAATCGGCTAAAAGCGCAGTTCGGCGCAATATTTGTGTTTCGGCGCACCCTGAAAGAGTCAAAATGACGTATTCGGCACAGACCGGCGCAAAAATCGGCTAAAAGCGCAGTTCGGCGCAAGAATTTGTGTTTCGGCGCAGAATTAACATCCCTGCATTGGTTAATGTTATCAGTTTTCGAACCTCATTTTTACTGGCAAAGGAATATTCACAATGTATTCAGAAGGAACCCATTTTTTTCTTTCCCTTTGCTGTTGTTTGAATTTCACAGAATTCTCCCTCTTCCACCAATGCTTCCACCTAGGGAAATAGGGAATGAACAAAGGAGTGAGGATTTACACTTTCCTGGAATTCCCCCCCCTCCACGCACATCCTGCTGGTGGTCAGTGGTTGTCAGATAATCGTTTTCTGGCCCGTTTTCACTTGTTGGGCATTGTAATCAAAAAATTTATGGCTTTTCTAATGACCAGTCGGAATGAGCCGACAAACGGTAACCCATAAAACCCGTCTCTACACATACGAATGGCATTTCCGAAGCTTTTGGACATTGAGCATGCATGTAGGCTATGTTGAATTTCATCAAAAATCACTTTTTTTTTATCGCTTATTAAAAGTAAAAAGAAAATTTTGTTAGTTTAAAAGATCTCTAAAAAATGAACATTTTATCAACTTGAGATTTTTTATTTATTTAATTTATTTATCAATTTTTTTGGCCTGAGGCAGCTGAACTTTTTGTTTTACTTGCCCGTTTAAAAATCTGATTGCCCCGGGCAAGCGGGCAACCACAAATTTCGACCCCTGCTCTTGGCCAAAATGTACTTCATTTTTAAGTTTTAATTATAAAATTTTATGTGTTTTGAACTAAAGCTTTTAAACTGTTTTTTGTAACATTTTTAAAAATGAGAATGTTTTAATGATATTTTAGTACTACTAACTTGGCTATGTATCTTGTCTGCTTGTTGACTGAATGTTAGTGGTTGTCATAATTTTCATGTCAGAAAAAAACACTCAAAATACTGGTGTTAAACGATAAAGTAAATAAAAAACTTTGTAAAAAACACTTTTAAGAAGTTATAGGTAAGAGGATGTCTTATGTGTGTTTTTTACAAAGTTTTTATTTACTTTATAATTTTCATGTGTCGTTTTTTTAATTAAAAAAAGCAAATATCATAATGTGGTAAAAAAAAGATACATAATAAATACACTTACATCAATGTTTTCCATTCTTGGGTGGAGTATTGATTCGCATAACAAATCTGAAAATATTAAAAAATATCTTTGTAGTGCATTTTTTAAGAGAACTTTATAATTAGAGGTAGCAAACTAATAGTCTTATACTAAATAAATGATATTTAATGCTTCAAAATCCTTTAATGCCTGACATTTTTTTAAATTACTTTACAAGTATAGGTATTTAAAGTCATTTTATCTTGTCAGTTACTTTATGAATGTGGCTATTAAATTCTACATGGATGATAAAAAAAAAAAAAATTGCTCAAGAGAGGGTTATGCAGGTAGAAAGAAAGAAAAGAGATTAAAAAAAAAGGAAAAAAAATTGTAATTTTGAAAATCATGATCATAGTGATATATCAGTACAAACAAAATATTTTCCACATGTTACTAAATTACGGGGGCAGTGTTATATTACATCACTTTTAGAAGGTTGTTAAGTCAGGGTTTACACTAGGGAAAAAAATTGGGTGAGATTCTCCCACTCTAGCTCCAAAATTAAGTAGGATTTTTAAAAATCTGAGTGAGAACGAGAATTTTGTTTGTTTCCAAAAAAATTTTTTTTTTCACATTTTACAAGCAAAAATGTCATTACAAAAATACAATGTCTAAGATTAGAGCTCATTCTAGGTAGGAAAAATGGCTGGGTGCAAAGGTTTTAAAAAAGGGCATCATTACTTTGAAAGAGCATTACATATCCTGATTATAAGCACTTCTGCTTCGGGAAAAAAACTATGAAGAATTCAGTAAAACAATGCTTTATTGATTTATAAATTAATAATAATTCATTAGTAATCTTTATTAATAAATTAATTACTAGTCTTTATTAAGAATTAGATAAAATTAAGTTGATAAAGCTAAGTTATGTAAATGGTAAAATTACTTTTAAGTAACTTTGTTAATTAACTTATTAAAATAAATTATAAATAATTAATTAATAAGAATATTTCTTTAAAGATTTTTAAGGCTTCTTTTTATAGCAAAAATAATCCCCCAAACTTACCTAACAGACAAGAAAATGCTTAATTAAGTAAACCTTTTGCATAAGAAGAAGATTTTAATAAGAGCTTTATTGGATCACCTTGTCAAGAATCATCATTAAAAGTTAAACTCAATTAAGAAACACTTCGTAAAGTAAAGTTGTTCTAAACTTAAATTTTCATTAAAAAAAATTTTTTTTCAATTTTTAAGTTATCACACCTATAATAATAATTCATTTAATTTTTCATCAGTCACTTGTCTCTGTAAGAATTAATTGAATAGTCCAAACAATTTAAATATTATAGTTAATACTTGAAAATATTAATAACACTTCTGTTCAAAAGAACCCTATATAATGGTATAAATACCTATTCCAGTTATTCAATGTCTATTCCACTACAAATTCCACTTATTTCTTACTTTTTTAAATGGACAACAATAGCTAAAATTTTTTGCAGGATTATCATGCAGCCATAATAACTATTCTGTTGATATTAGCAATCAGCTGGTCACTTATTTAACTGGCAATATTGAAATAGTCCGAAAGGAGATAAGAACACCGATTCTATCTTTCCCTCCCCGTCTAGATTAGAAAGAAAACCACAAAGTAGGAAAGGGGGGGAAAATTATGTTTTGACAGTAAATTTCTAACTTTTGAACAAATTGAGATGTCTTTTTAAAATTTAGACTCTGAATCAATTTTTGCATTTCAAAGTGATCCCCAAAATTTCAAAAAAATCGGTCCATTAATAAAAAAATTATAGATGAATGAATTTTTACATAGTTGATTTCCATCCCCCCTTCTCATCATGATCGGCTACTCTACTACTCCCACTGGGCCTCCCGAGCGCTTCCTGTCTTCCCAGAGAAGGAAAAAAGGCGTGGGAGTTCTATTACCATAAACGTTGCACAAATTCATCCCTTTCATTTATCATGTATCATTAGCGCATTATGTGTATGAGCAAACAAAAAACAGTTGAACAAATAAAAGGGTCAAAAACTTTTAGAGATTAAAAAAAACTTTGCGGCAAAAGAGTGTGTCTAGTTTTTCATCATCGGGTAGCTAACTATTTTTTTTTTAAGGGCATTGGGGCATGGCACCCCACTGACCCCGCCTAGAATGAGCTCAACAGATTATAAATATCAAAATTAACAATGTAATACACAAATGATTTTGATAACAATACAATTTAATGATATATTTGATTCTTTATCCCATTAAATATTTTGCTGCTACATCAAAATTAAACAACCCAGCATGTGGGCTTTTCCCGTGACTGTTATTTTTTTGAGTGGGATTTAATGTGGCATTGCGGGAATCGCGCAATCCCGCGGTCTAGTGCGAACCCTGAGTTAAGGAATGATTTTTGAATACTAGAGAAACGCGGTTCTTGATTTATGATAATTTTTAAACTTTTTCATTTTGAAAAGTCCAAATTTTGGACTTTTTCATTTTGAAAATAGCATTTATCACTGAGTTAAATTATTTGCACATCTTCTCTCTCTATTCTAAAAAAGAGTAACTGCCACCGCTGGCACTGTGAAAAGTCATGCTATCTCTACCAAAACTGTGGGGATTTGTGTTTTGAAAAAAGTGTAAATTGCCAAATAATGGTAAATCGCCATTGATAGCAAGATATTCTAGCTGTTCCATACATTTTATCAAAGAAAACATATGAAGCACTGTTTTCTTAGAAATCGTTATGAACTAAACGTATACGTAAGTCACCAAATTATGAAAAATCGCCTTGGATGGCAAATATGCAAGGTTTTTATAGGTTTTACACAATAAAACATTTAAATTTTTATGTATTAAGAAACATGCAAGAACCAAGCAATGTGTTTCTCAGTAGCATTGGATCAAATCTTAGGCTTTTGTCAGTGGAAATCATGCCTGTTTGACGAATAAGCCTTATTAGGGGTCGAACCCCTCATATGAAAAACAACCGTACAGAGTCTAGTGGCCTTGGCCCAAAGTCACTTAAATAAATTATGAGACAAAAATAATTTTTTTTCAAAGTATACGCTGTCAAATAACACTAGTGTTATTAAATAGGAAAGGTATCCAGTTTTTCTTTAAACGAGCAATACAGACACAATTTTCTTTAAACATGTAAACTAATTTAAACACATTGTTTTTAATACATAAATTAACAATTAGAGGAGGTAGATATTTGAAAGAGACATATAAAATAGAATTTGTTTTTATTTTTCAGAAGAGCAAGGCCAATTCAATTATTGGGAAAAAGTATCAAATCATTTTGTGTGAAACTGGAAATGTATTTATATATATATACTTTTGAAGGTAGAAAGCACAACAACATTCTATGCATCATGTCTAGTTTTGTTAAAATATCCCTAAAGAAACACTACCAATTATATGTTGAATTTAACTTTTACTATAATTAAAATACAACGTCATTTTATAATGTCATTTGATGAGTTTAATTTTGAAGAAGAATAATTCAAGTGATAAGTTAAACCAATTTTATTACAAATTACAACTATCGCGTATTAATTTCATTTTGATGTAGATTATATGCCGCCAAAGTTTGGCGGGATACGATCAATCCATTTATCCCGTAATAATTGAAAGGGCTCAGGTACGGCAGCCGCCCTGCGGCGCGAAACAAGCATGCCAAGCACTGCCAATGCTATGCGCATGAGGATGCGCGTAAGCACCTGCTGCTTGGCAATGTTTGTGGCGCTATCTCGATTGGATTAAGGTTTACTGTACTCAGAAAGGGAGAAAGAAAAGATGATTTTCCCGATGTGCGTGAATGGAGTAAAGACGGGGGATTATTCTTCTGGGTGAAATTTGTTCGAGGTCGAGGTTTTGGTTTTTGTTTGTGCGGATGGAGTGAAGACAGGGGATGATGATTCTTCTGTGTTGTTCTTTGTGTAAAGAAATGATTTCGAGGTTTTCGTTTAAGAACAGATCATTTAAGGCGCATGTACCTTTTACGAATTCGAAGTTTAAAGAGGATTTTCTTTTTAATATTTGAATAAAGGAATTTAAATATAATATTAAAGATGAGTAGATGTAAATATGAATTATTATTTAACGTATTATTTTAAGAGGCGTGACCTTTGTACGAATTCAGATAATAAAGATGAGTAAATGTAAATATGAATTATTATTTTAAGAGGCGTAACCTTTGTACGAATTCAGTCCATAGGAAATTGATTCAAGAAGGTTTTCCATTTACATCTGAATAAATGAATTATGTACCGTGTTTACTCGTGTAAAAGTCGCGCTTCTTTTTTTGCCAATTTTTCATAGTGAAAGTGTAGGTACTACTGTTATGTGAGGAAGTTACTACATAATATTGCACTCTCTAATGCTGGAAAATTACTGGTATTACCGTGTTTACTTGTGTAATAGTACATACAACGAATCACGGAAAAAAGCGCACCTGGAAAAAACGTATAGTATTGAATGGACTTTTTTTGGGGGGGGGGGGTTAGAGGGACTTAAGCATTCTTTGTTTTCTAATATACACGAGGAAGGTATTTAATTGGATCTTATGCCTAAATTTCTTTGGTTTTGGAGTAAAGGAGTACATTTAATGCAGTTCAGTAGGTCTGGGAGAGGAAATAACCTTCTTTAGAAATCTATTGTTTTTCTAGGTTTTTCTACCAAAATTTTATTTTTAGCATTTGTTTGACGGGTCATTTTAACCATTCCATTTAAAAAACGAAAAGGAACTCCAGTCTGTGTCTTGACAAAATATTTTTTTAAAGTTCACTGTCAGGGTTGCTCAATGTATACAAGGTTATTTTTTAACCGCTTGGTTTAAACAATTTTCCGCATTCCCAATCTGTTGTACTGGTTTTAAATTCTTTCTAAATATTAGGATTTCTTTAAAATATTTTTTTAATGAAATACAAACTATTTTATGCAAAAAGTTTTATTTAGTGAACAAAAGTGATTAATATTTCCCCTTTTCTTAATTGAGTTATTCTCACAGTTACATCAAGTTATAAAAATCGTTATGAAACATTTGCTGCATCTTTTTTTTTTTTTTCTTGCTCTATTTTCTTCATACTCGTGTAAAAGTCGCGCAATATTCGATAATTTATCCATCTAATTTTGTTAGATATCGTCATTCTTGCGTATTTCAGCAAGTTTTAATTTTAAAGTTTAATAAGTTTTGTGAAGAGTAACAGTTTAGAGGATATAAATTTATCATATAAAGCTTTAAAAAATGTTTTTTGACATTTTACATTATGGTATAAATACTCTTTACGAATTTCATGACAATTTGGTAAACGGCTGAAGTATCTAGCTCTAGATTTCTGACCTACCGCGCATCTGTTTTCACCAGACGCTTCAGAACCCCGCAAAAAGTCCTCTGTCCAAGGCATACCTTATTTAAGCAGACAGCCTCCGTGTAGATCTGTCTTAACCCTTTAACGCGCAGTGTTCCCGCTTTGGGAACACCAAACTCTGACGTTTTGACTGTTGCCAGTCACGAAGAATAGATTTATGATTTCTATAAAAATAGTTGCGGGTGACATAGCTCCAAGAGAATCCTTTACTTTTTAGCACGCCATTTTCCGAAAAAAAGTGTCACGATTATTTTTAACAGCACTGACATCTGCTGAAAAATGGAAGGATGCGAGAACAGCTGGATAGATTGTCCAATGCTGAAAAAAGGGCAACCGTTGTCGTCGCTCGACTTAACTACCAGCAAGATGGCGGACAGTCGAAACGTTCATCGCGTGGCACAGATCTAGAGACCCCATTTTGACGCAGCTGGCTGTGCCGCACAGTAATTTTGTGCACTGTGCCGCACAGCTAGCTGCGCCAAAAAAGGGTTTCTAGATCTGTCGTACGCGATGAACGTTTCGAACGTCCGCCATCTTGCTGATAGTTAAGTCGAGCGATGGCAACGGCTGCCCTTTTTTCAGCATTGGGAAAGGGTTGCGCCTCAAAGGGTTAACCACAAAACAAAAATAATTTTAATGATAATTTACACTGAAAGTAAGAAGTTTAATATTTTTTTATATTAAATAAAAATCATAAATCACTTCCAATCCATAATATAGAGTGTGCCTAAAAAACACTAACCTAGTGTTTTCTTCATTATATATCGACCTTAGACATATGGAATTAATTATAAAGTTACTTTATGGTGCCGAATAAAAATGTCAGGAGATTAAATCTAAATAAATACAAAAGACCTCTATACATTAATGAAGTGATGTAGGAGTTTGTTTTTCTCATAAAAAAGGCTTAAGATTCAGTGCAATATAGATTATGTTTGCCATATTGGAAAGAAGAGAAAAGCAGGGAAATAATTAAATTAAGAATAAAAATCCAGCATAATATAAATATAAAAATAAAAATTACTATATAAAAATTCAGGGAGACGCAAGTGCCTCCACGCTCTATGCTGCCGATGCCCATGGTTAAAAAACGAACCGTTACTGTTTAATTTTTTTGCTTTAATCGAACAGTCTTTAACGCTCTAAGTAAATTACTTTTTACAGGACGCGCCTCGACAGTTTCTGTACACAAGGGTGTCCCAAAAAGGTGGTAATGGGATTTAATTCCTTACTTCTTAGAGATAACTGGGTAGTGTAAATTGGAATAATGTTCAAAATAAGGTCGGAAATAATACTCTGTTAAGAAAAACACCCTCTCGTTACCCACGTATCTCTCATAGATAAAGAATTAAAGCCCATTACCACCTTTTCGGGACACCCTGTAGAAATTTACTATGTTTGAAAAGTTTAGGTGGCACGAATTATTTTTAATAAATATTTCTTTAGCGTGAATGTTTACGTTATGAAAACCTATTTTTAAAAACTTTTATAGTATTTCTCTGTAGCTATTGAAAATGAGCAACGTGAAATTTTAAAATTCGGCTAGACTAATCGACATTTTAATTATTTTAAAAAGAAATGTATTGAAAGTAAACCAGTTGAATAAGTATCTTCTTAATTGCATTACGAACATTATTAATTTTTTTCATAAGGTTAATTACATCATTAACATAACGAAAAAAAATCATTACTTCAGCAAGCTATTCATTCTAAGAATTATTATTTAAAACCAAAGAGTTAAGAAGATAAATTACCATGAATCAGAATAAACTCTTGCACTTAAAAAGAAAACCAGTAATAATCAGCCATAGCTGATTACAAATCAGACTGAATGTGATTACATATTACAGAGAATGTGCATGTTAAATCTGTCTAGTCTTAGACTCTTTATTTGCCTGTTAGGTGAGAGATAGTATTTAAAATATTCGAAACTGCTATAATTTGTTACTGAATGACTAGTCCTGGACTTTGTCCTAAGAATACAAAAAAAAAAAAAAAAAAAAAGAACACTCAGTTTATTAAAAAAGCGCTGAAATTAACATTTATTGTTATTATTACTCCTTTGTTTATTTTCTATTTATTTTTTAATCTGGAACTGTATACTTACAAATCATTACACTTTTTGGTTGATTATTTTTTCGTTTTCACGCAGTTCCCTGCGTTCTTTTTGTATTTTTATTTTTTCTCCCTATGCTGGAATTTAAGCATCCCTATTTATTAGATTTTTATTTACACACACAGAACCTGATTTCTTGTGCGCCTTTTATATGTGCTGTACTAGGAGTTGTGGAAATCCTGATCGTCATTCCAGTTCTTACTAGGCATGAAGTACACATGTGTCAGTTACAAGAAATTCTTTATAACGCCATATTTTGCAAATTGTATGGGGGGGTATATCTTTCATACAGTGTTATCTGGTAAAGTGAGAGATGATACTCTGAATTCATTCATTATTGTCATTCAAAGCAATTCGTTCTTTTCCCTCCCTTCCCCAACAAAAACAAGTGGAGTTCGTTCTATGAAACATACTAATGAAGCTTATCGCATAATAAGATAAATTGCATAGTAGTGTAACTAGTTGCATTATTTCTGCATTATTTTCTTGAGCATGTGTTTATGCAATAACAAGTTGTACTGCATAAAGCACAAGGGGGGGGGGGCGTTGTTATATTCTTTTAAATAAAACACTTAAAAAGCATTTTGCTTAACTGTATTAAATCTAAATTTTTCGAAGCGTTCTGTATTCTTCAAAATCTTTTCGCATATTGTATGTGTAGTTCCAAAATCATGCCGCGATGGGTACGACTAGGTACGGCGAAAAATTTCCAACATTTCCGTACCCTTTAATTTTCGAAATGTCGCTGAAACTTGGGGAAAACACTAATATGGTATGTAGTTATATGAAATAGGAAAGTTCCCCCTTCTTGAGGTGCCCCGTCCTACCTTTTGCCCCCTCAAAAGACCCCCGTTTTTTGATTTTTGTTTTTATCTCAATAACTATACATCTTAGCAAAAAAAAAAAAAAAAGGGGGGGGGTCAATTACAAAATGAAAGCTGATAAAATTTCCTACAAGATTGTATTTGGTTATTTCTTTTTATTTGCAATAGCTTTCGAGATATGTTTTAAAAATGGCGCAAATGTTTAGAAAACGCTTCTTTTTATCTCAATTTATAACCAATTTTGTCTTATAGCTCTTCAATCCTCAATTTATCAGAATTTTTTTCAAAGCAAAGTTGTAGAGTATTCAATTACCTTTAAAAGAAATTATCATTTGTAACTTCATCTTTAAACGATCAAAAGTTATTGCAACTTAAAATTTTCAATTAATTTAGTAAATTTGAATGAAAACTACATTGCGCACCAAAGAACGACAAAATCTAGGAAAAAAATTATAAAGTTTTGAAACTTGGGGAAAACATTAATTCGAGATGTACTTGTATGAAACAGAAAAGTCTTCCCCTCTTGGGGTGCCGATTCCTGCCCCCCCCCACAAAAAAAGGTCCCTGTTTTGGATTTTCACTTTTATCTCAAAAACCGTGCGTCTTCGCAAAAAAAAAAAAAAAATGCAATTACAAAATGAAAACTGATGAAATTTCCCGCAAGATTATTAGTTTTTTGTTTTGTTTTGTTTTTTGCATGCAAAAGCTTTCAAGATATACGTTTTAGAAAAAATCGTTAATTTTTGGAAACGCTTCTTTTTATCACTATTTTTCACTAGCTTTGCCTTATAGCTCTTCTACCATCAGTTTTACAGGAATAGATTTAAAGCAAAATTGTAAAATATTCAATTACCTTTAAATTGCTTTTTTTTTTTTGTAATTGTAATTTTAAATGATCAAAAGTTGTAGCAATTTGAAAATTTGAATAAATTTTAGGGAATTCGAATGAAAAGTGCATTGTGCGTCAGAGTGCAAGAAAAAATGTAGGAAAAAAACTCATAAAGGTTTGAAAATTGGGGAAAACACTGATTGGGTATGTACTTGTATGAAACAGAAAATTTCCGCCTCTAGGGGTGGCGCGTCCCCCCTCTTAGCCCCCTCCCCTCTCGAAGTACCCTTTTCTAGATTTTCACTTTTGAGCACCAATTTTGAGAGTATGCGCCAATTAAAAAATGAAAGCTGATAAAATTTCCTACAAAATTAAAATTTTTATTTTTTTATAAATCGAATTATTTATTATTCGATATCTTAATAGTATTATTAGTATGCTTTTTTCTATACCGAATAGCTTACAGACACATTTTATAAAACACTGCAAATTTACAGAAAACGCCTCTTTTCATCCCATCCTTCGAAACCTACCGTCGAATTGCCACAGTTTGTAATCTCCCTTTTTCAAGATATTCTGCTCTCTTTTGTTACATTTGCCTTATCTTTAAATCATTGTCCGAAAGTCTGGGAAAGTTCTTCAAAAGACGGCCAAGTGAAATGAGCGGGGAAATCAAAAAGGTGTTTCGACAGTTCCGAGCATGAAGCTCGGGGTTCCGAGTTCCCTTGGGACTCATTGTAAGTGCAACTTACTGGGTGGCCTTTATTTGAAGTAGAGGCCTGCAGGTGCAGGGCAGATCCGGTTTGTGAAAGCCCACGGGTACGGGATTTATAAATATGTTGTTAACGTGCCGGCCCGGACTCATGGTTAATAATTTTTCACCTTCCTGCAACCCGCAAAAAAAGTTAATATTAATAACTTGCTTAATATAAAATACCTGATAAATATTTAGTTGTCTATCTATTTAGTAGTCTTTACATATTTTAATTCCTGGAATTTTCGAAATTTTACTCTTCAACTGTGGGCACGTACGGGCCCGGGCCGGGCCTCAATTTTCAGGCCCGTGCAGGTCAAATTTGAAGTCACAAAGTTTTTATAAAAATAAAATTGTTCCATAGATTTGTTGCACTATTATTGTACAGATGGTGCACACAAGATCTCAAAAGAGAAATCCAAAACATTCTTGCTGTAAAATGCAGCCTTCACGAAAGGCTAAAAATCCATTTCAGAACATTTCGAATACTCTTCAATGAGGGTAGACACGAGAAAAAGTGATGGGTGCTTTTTAAAGAAAAAAATATTATTTATAAAATTATCCCTTTAAAATTTAGGGGTCCTATGCCTAGGCACAGCGTGTTTGTAAGTCAATACTTGTTGAAAATGTATTTGTTTTATACGTAAGAAAACGACATTACTTTCCTATCAACCCAATAGTTGTGCAGTAATTTTTTAATTAATTTTGCAGCAATTCTTAATTCTGATGATGAATGATCACTGAAATGAAATGTAAATGTCAAAGTACATAATATTGAACAGATGAATAGTATTATAGATGTATATTGGGGTAAAAATATCACTTTCAAAAGTTTTTTTGTGTGTGTGTTTGGGGGGGGGGGGTTAATTTAGACTTTAGTACTAACATTTATCTATTAAATGTGGGTTTATATACGAATGTTGAATTTGCTTAAACACGTGCACGTTAAAGCATATTTTGCTAGGATTTAAAAAATCGTTTAACATGCCAAGTTGAGAATGGGTGGGGGAGGGGGTCGAAATCAACTACATATGCACTTTAACATATGTTCTATGCGAATAGAATGAAAATTTAAATGTATCACAGGGTGGGTATAGAATAGAGGGGGGTGGGTGGGTGGGGGGTCAAATATTGCACATGGACTGCACGGGGAAAAAAAAAATTATCTTCTAATTGTGGAAGTGACTGAGAATGTTTTGAGGCATTCGCGCCTCCAAACCTATATTTTTCGATAAATTCTATCTAATGTTTATTCCTCTCCCGGCGTACACTCAACTAGACAAATTCAAATTCATAAAAATAGCGTCGAAACCCAATGATCCATCTAGTAACAAGGCAAACGTGCGCTTTAAATCCGTGGGGTCGTACATAAATAGGGTGTCTTTAAAATATTCATCTTATTTTTTTTTTAATGCAATACAAAATATTTTATGCAAAAGAGGTTTTATTTGGTGAACAATAGCGAATAACACTTTCCCTTTTCCTAATTATATAACTCGCTCGCAGTTTTATATCAACTTATATTAATTGTTATAATAGATTTTTTTTTTCTTGCTGTATCTTATTCCTGTGTGAAGCTCAACACTTGATAATTTATCCTTTTAATTTTTTATAAATCGTCATTATTGGGTATTTCAGCAAGTTTTTTCAAGTTTATTTTCAAAGTTTTATAAGGAAGAGAAAGCTTTATATATGATA
Organism: Cheiracanthium punctorium; assembly: GCA_038373885.1. NCBI lineage: Eukaryota > Metazoa > Arthropoda > Arachnida > Araneae > Cheiracanthiidae > Cheiracanthium > Cheiracanthium punctorium. The sequence continues at coordinate 42,513 of JAWZYV010014764.1, forward strand.
TAAATTTATCTTATGAAACTGAAATTTCTCTATATCTTTTACGTAATAGTATAAATACTTTTTACTAATTCTATGACAATTCGGTGAACGATTGAAGAGGTCAAGGGTTCTGGCCTACCGCGTAGCTGTTTTTTCCAGATGTAACGTGAATACGAGCAACAGATATGTTTAATCAAAGTTGGTCAGGGGCAATATGCTTTGCAATATCAACAATAATAAAAATGTAATTATGAAAACTATTCTAACAAAACTAATTTTAAGCACACTCTTATATAGCCAATATTTTCCGGCAAGTATCCGGTATCCGGCTGATTTTTTAATATACGAAATACTGTCGGATATCTGAATCATAACTACCGGATATCCAAACTTCTCTGCCGAATATCCGGCTATATACTACGAAAGTTCTATCTATAATATGCATGGGACATGATGGAAAATAATATTTAAACATTCTTGGTACATTGATACATATAACAAACGAATCGCGCAAAAAAGCACACCCGGTAAAAAGCGCACCGGAAAAAAAGCCGGTGTGATTTTTTCCCATTCAGACTCTACAGAAATTCCTTGTTCCAGATTAAAAAATAAATAGAAAATAAACAAAGGAGTAATAATAACAATAATGCTAACTAGAGCGTTTTTTTAGTCAACTGATTGTTCAATTTGTTTGTATTCTTAGGACAAAGTCCAGAATTAGTCATTCAGTATCAAATTATTGCAGTTAAAATTTTAAATACCATCTCTCACCTAACAGGCAAGCCTAAAAAAAGAATCTAAGACTTCACAGATATAACATGCACGTTCTCTGTAATATGTTACCACATTCAGTCTTATTTGTAATCAGCCATGGCTTATTATTACTGGTTTTCTTTATAAGTGCAAGAGTTTATTCTGATTCATGGTAATTTATCTTGTTAACCCTTTGGTTTTAAATAATAATTCTTAGAATGGATGATTTATAAGTATATACATTTACATATAAATATTTTTATTTTTGAAAGTATTTAAATTAAATATTACTTTTACTTTAGACATGCTTTTTTTTCAGAATTAAAGTATGGTATTAATAAGTCAATTAAAAAAACTTCCTTAAAAAAACTTTTTAAATCAAATGTTGGTATAAGTGTACTGTTTTAAAACAAATTTTTATTTCTAAATGCTAAAAAAAAACCTTTTTAAAGGAAACTGACTAAAAATTATTTAAAACTCATTTCTTAAAATGTAAAATATCGGCTATATATAACTGTAATTAAAATTAATTTTTAATTAGGCTTGTTGTTAGGTTAGTTTTAATAATTATATTTTTACCATTATTAGTATTGCAAAGCTTATTCCCCCTCACCAACTTTGATGAAATATATCTGCAAGCCTTTTTATGAGAAAAACTGAAATTTTCTACATCACCTCATTAATGTATGGGGTATTGGGAATTTTTGTAAGAGGGCTGTATAAAAAATATAAGTTTGTATTTATTTACATTTAATGTCCAGAACATTTTATTTGATACCATAAAATAACTATCTAATTTATTCTATATGTCTATGATCAATATTAAAAGAAGAAAACTCTAAGTGAGGGTTTTTAGGACATCCTCGATAATAGTGTTTGCAAGTGATTATGATTTTTATTTAATATTAAAAATATTAAACTTTTTACTTTCACTGTAAATTATCATGAAAGCTATTTATGTTTTGTGGTGAAGGCAGATCTACACAAGGATTGACTGCTTCATTTAGGCATGCCTTGGGTGGAGGACTTTTTGAGGGATCCTAACCCGAATTCACATTACAGATGGAGAAAACGGCTGCGCGGTAAGCCAGAACCCTAGACCTATACACTTTAGACGTTTACTAATTGTCATGAAATTAGTAAAAATTATTTATGCTACAATATAAAAGGTACTTGATTAAATTTTTAAAATTTTTATTAGATACATTTACATCGTATAAAGTTCTCTTCTTTATAAAACTTATAGCTTATTAAACTTTTAAGATAAACTGAAAAAAAAAAAAAAAAAAAAAAAAAAAAAAAAAAAAACCTTACTGAAATACGCAAGACTGATGAAGTATAAATATTTAGAAGGATAACTTATCAAATATTGAACTCCATATATTAATAAAATACAACAAAAAAAAAAAAAAAAAGGATGCAATAAATCTATTATTGCAATTAACATAACTTGATGTAAAACTGTGAGAGTATTATTAAGAAAAGGGACAGTTTCGCTCAACAAATAAAACATTTCTGCATGTATTAGAGGTAGGGTGGATACTGAATTGTGAAAGGGAGGGGGGGGGGTTATGCCTTGTAGTCATGCATGTGAATACGGTTCTGTAATATCATATATGACTAACAATTCTTAATAGCATACAATTTTATGTCAGATTTTTAAAAATCCGTACAGCATTAAGAACATACTAATTGATTTGAGACTCCAAGTTTTCATTAAATTAGGAAAAGGAAAATCAACAGTATTTTTCACAATGCAAAATAGATTCTTTACTCAAATACTATCAATGTATTTCTTAATAAAGTTCTTAAAATTAAGTAATTTATTTAAGAAAAATTAATAATCTTTTTACTAGTAAAAAATTAGTGGGCATTGTAAATAGTAAATTAGATATATAAAAAAAAAAGGTATTTTTCCCTCTAGAAAAGCAAAATCACAACTATAATTTCAAAAGCACTTAATACAGATTCCCTTTATCAAAGTATATAAGTATCTTCGGAAAATATTGTTGTGATTCAACTTACTCTCGGAAGGAAACAATTTTTTAAATCCATTAATTGCTTTAAAAGGAGAGAAGAAGTGAAATGAGAGAATGTAATGTGCAAGATAGTCATAATTAAACTTGCTAATGTATTTTATAAGCTAAACAATCAAACAGATCTATTTTTGTTTTTTAACTTGTAGTTATAACCTGAAAATTATGTTTCATACCTATATAAAACCACAAAAAAACATAATTTCATTATAAATAATTAGAAGGCATTTAGTTTTTATTTACCAATCTCTAAAAGTAATTTAACTTAAAATAAAACAAAAATTGACTTAATGTAAATTAATATTAAATGATTAACAGAAAAAAGGGCATTAAACGTGTGTTTGGAAAAAAAAAAAAAAAAAAGTCATATATCATAGGTAGCTTATCAAAATAGATACATCTTATGCTTAAATAAATAAAAAAAATCTGGAGTGACTCCACTCGACTTTCCGAACATTTACGATTAAGATCATTACCAAGCATTTAAATAAATTTTAATCGATGAATACTTCAAACAATATACCAAATTGAAACTCAATCGAATGCGCCGTTTAAACGCTAGCACACTTTCAAGAATCCCCCCCCCCCCCAAGGCTATAATGTAAAAGAAATCTTTGTCGTAGCCCTGTAGAATTTGTGGAAGATTTGTGGAAGAAGATAAAATATTCATCCACTTGAGAGCTAGCTAAAAGAGTTCTTTAGTGCCATGTCCATTAGTCGCGCTAGGCATCGCATAAACTTGACATATAAGGTCAATCACTCGGTACCGCATGAGCTGACTCAAGCAAATCTGGCGGAAAACTTTCGTTACAACCTGATATATCCTGCACATTCATTTCTACCATACACAATAGTGATTTGGGTCCCAGGGCTCCCTCTCCCCCCCCCCCATAGTTACGCCACTGCTTGGGTGACATGTCATATGTGACATAGTATGAAATGTGTGGCTTCTTTTGAGTTCTGCATGCAGTGCGTTGCTATTATTTTGCACTGTGAATTTATAAATTGTATCCCCTTCTTTGTCCGAAATTATCAGATTAGTTAGCATAAACTGTATGTCATGCAGATACAAGGTTTATTTATTCACCATTTATTTCATATCCCCCCCTGCCCTTGAAAAATTTTTCTGGTTGCGCTCTTGAAGTGGCAATTTGTTTACATTTTTAGTTTCCTTTAATATTATAGTCTGTTTTTTTTTTAGGAATGTGATCGGTACAGTTCATATTCTTTATGCCTAATGAGTGCTTGTACAATTTTGCTGTACATTTGAAGCAGCAGCATTGTACTTGTACTTTTTCGGCTTGTAAAATAGGATGAAGTTATCTGCCCAGTTTTACAAGCTGCAAGAGTAAAAGAAATCTCTGCAGTTAAGTGCTGAAGACAGATGGCAGTGTGATCCCTTTGTGTGAGTATCATGATTAATTAAAACAAATTTATTAATGTAAATTTTATGTATTTGTAATTAAAAAAATGAAACATTCCAACAAGTTTTAATTTCTTAAATGTCTCTTAGAGAAATGCTAAAAACAATGATCACTCTTGTCCAATTGCAATGACACACATGTATAGTCGATAATAAGAGTTCATCCTCAGGGCCTGATTAACACTTTCTGATACTATAGGCCTGCTGTTATTTTGCGGCCCGCCATTCCACAAGTATAAATAATAAATATTGTAGTTTTGAGGCCCCTAGACTTTTTTTACTATAGGCCCGGGCCTTATGGGCCTATTCGGTAATCAGGTTCTGTTCATCCTAGGTGTTTTATGGTCCGTTTACAGATCCATTTCTGCATATCTAATTTAACGATCCAGCACACCTCTACTTGATATCACAATGGACACAGGTTTTTCTTGTTGTTGTTGCCAAGTGACAATAATCAGACATCACAAGAAGATGTAATAATTTTACTTTTAACTAAATATTATCATTGTCCATTTTAATACAATAATATGTGTATTAAGGAAACTTACATAGTAAAACAGACAGTAAATTTCTACTTATATTGAAGTGTGTTCTAATATGTAAATTCTTTTAACGCGTTTGTGCATTGCAACAGACATCCCCAGTAGAAGAATTTTCTGTATCAATCTGCAGCACCAGGAGCAGAAACCAAAATTTATCTGCAACCTTAACGTTCCCTGAATAAACTACAATCAAAACTTGCTCATTGCAATAAAAACATGCAACCTTTTCGTACTGTGCAGCCATTTTAAACAACTTGCATACACATCGGCAGTAGTGCACACATGAACGAAACACAAAAAACAGAATGATATTCTCTACTAGGATACCTCACGCTTATGGTCAAGGCGCGGAGTCTTTGTGGGAATGTGTCTGTTTTCTATTTGTGGCGACTCCAGCTCCCCTCAGTCTATCACCCCTTTCCAGAGACTAAACATCTGTGAGGCACTGTTCGCAGTGATATTGATGGTTGTTAGCTTTTGTCTGTAGAAGGGAGGATGCCATAACGTGATAGCCTGGGGGGGAAAAAAAAGTGCATCTGACTGAAACACAAACATTTTTTTAACCTGCTAGATTGATCTGCAGCACTTGCTGCCATGCTGCACGGTTTCTGCTACCGGGCAGACATCCATACTGAGAAGCATCTATATAAATAAAACAAACCGTAAAATGTCAGTTAGTTGGTTGGTTAGTTAGTTTGTCTGTGTCTCGCGTAACTCCGAAACGGGTGATCTTAAACCTACCAAATTTTGTATGGAAATTCTCCAGGACGGGTCCCGACATACCTCAAAAAGATTTTTTCGAAATTCGAATTATTTTATCAGATATCGATAAAAAACATGTCGCAAAAGGATAATTTTTGCTCTGCCATTTCGTAATTGTAACTCCGCAGTGGAAAAAGAGAGAATTCAGCATATCTAGGTTGCCATATTTGGCACGTTTATTAAATGATTCAGACTCTTGAAGTAAAAATAAAAGAATGACGATTTTTTTTGTTTAGATTATTTGTAAGGTTGTTTTTTAATTAAAATATAGTGTGCATGTGAAATCAGAACAGGAATGAAATGTTTTATACTCAAAAGAAAAATAGGATTTGAAAATTTTACGAGACTGAAATGTGCAACTTTTTAATTTGGCGAAAAATAAATTGATTGATGTGCGATTTTGGGGAGATGATACTAACGCTTGGTGCAATTTATCATTTGCTGCTTGGATTATGAATACACCACAGAATAAGTTTTTTAAATTTTCATTCCGTTGGAATTGCGCATTCTTCTGTGCAGCTTTTCTCCATCTATTTTTAATGTAATACATCCAGAAAAAGAATGTTAGAAATTTTAATTTTGTTTAATCACAATCATGAATAATGATATACTTTCCAACTTAATGAAATAAGAACCAAAATAGGTAAGACTCACGGATTATAATCCCCATATCAGAAACACGGCGACAATGTCGCGGACACAAAAATCTGCTTGCGGACAGTTTTTGTCGGCATATTTAAAAAAAAGTTTTTTATTTCTGCTGTAAAAAAAATTATTTTTAACTGTCCGCAACTTTCCGGAACATTTTGCCGTGGCTCGTTACGCTGTCTCCTCTCTGCGAACGCAAAAAAACGTGCGAAAAGGAACGGCCGAATCTAGCTTTTACACACCTCTGCGCCCTCCTGGTTTCACAATTTTATTATTTGCCAATGATCATCATTTTTTATTTCCCATGCAACATTTTGGATTCGTTTTTGCGCCCTATCGCAAAAATGCATTTATTAAAACGGCCCCTTCAGATAAATACAATAACCTCATCATAAAAATATGATTGACTGATTGAAAACGGCCCTTCTACAAAATTACCTTCTAAATCGGACCTTTCTCACAAATATTACTCGTTAAAATGCCTTTTACAAATGTTCTATTTTTTCAGATCGGTATTATTATATTGCATTTTTCATTATCTTTGAAGAGCTGAGTAACCTGAAAGTGCCCCTCTGCAATGTTTTGTTTTTACTGACTCAAGTGAGAACTCGATCGGCGTCATGCGTATTTCGCTTAGGAAATGAGGGAAGAGGGAAGAAAATATAGTTGAAAAATTCAATACTCTAGAGTTCGTCGCCAGCTGTATAGTTATTCCTCTTCTCTGTTTTGTTTTGCACACTTGCAAGTTTTTCTCTCTTTTTTTTCTGAACGCTTTACTCTATTTAACCGGCTTTCTTATTACGCATTATTCATAATTATTACAGATATTTACTAACCATAAATAACTACGAATGATATAAAAAGTGTCTTAGCAAAACTACGTTGTGCGATTCTGAAATTAAGTGGGACTTCCAGAAATTGATCTGAAAATTGGGCGATTTGAGGCATTTTGCGAATACAGCACTTGCAATATATTATATTTTGCCAAAATTAAGCATATTAGTGACATTTTGCTTCACTACAGCCATCGTTTGAAAATCTTTCATCAGCTGTACTTAGCTACTAACTCCCTATGCCGGAGAGACTGCTTACAAACTCGTTGCCATGGCAACGGTGCTGCCAATTTCTTGATCGGCTATGAGGGCTGTACCGAGGCCTCCGAGGCTATACCAAGACTCACAGTTGAATTGCGGGAAGATTAAAGGGCTTTTTCTGAATGAGCGACCCAGCAGTTACTAAAGCACGTTGTTTTTTGTTTTTGTTTTAGATTTTTTTTTAATTTATCATAGAAATTCCATAATTCTAATCTGAATTTAAGAAAGTTAGTAGAATAAATTATTTTAAAGTATTTGTTGATAATTTTAAGTGCAGCCGGGCTGTACTTGCTGTATCCCACGAGCCGCCACTGGTTATTTATTTTAATCAGCTAGTTACAAAACTTGCTGCTTAAAATAAAATTTGTAATTCATACATTTTAATATACTTTTTTTTACATTACGAAATTGAAGTTTAAGAAAGATGATTTATTGCTTTTAAGGGAACAGTTTACACCAAAGGTCAAAGAATCTATTTTCTTTCAGCTTGCTAAATTATAAAAATTTTGACACCTTATTTTTAATCATATGCCAACAATATCACGAGATACTGCAACTTTAGTTCCTACACTGAGTACAATTTCATTGGCAAACAAACTTTTTAGATGGCCTTTTCTCCATGTTCATATTTTCTTCAATTACGTTTTAAACATGCCAAGGCCTTTTTTTTTTTTTTAATTTGAGATAAAGATTAAAATTTTTTTTTGTACATGTTCTTTATTACAGTTCTTATCTGATAAATCTGTGCATGGAATTAGCCTTCAGTTTTTTTTCTTTCGTATTTTACAGAAATTATATGAAGATATGTTACATTTTATTGTTTTATGCTGTATCGTGTATCAGCACAAAAACTATATTAGACGTAATATTAGATGTATCTGAAAATCCATGCACAGCCTTGTGTAATATATTTTTGAAAATCCTTTTTTTTTTTTTTAATTGGACAAAAATCTTACACTATTTAACAGCAGTGGTTAAAAATTGCTGGTTTTATTAAAGAATTATCCACTAAAATTACACGCAAAATTTTGCAGACTGATTATGAAACTCTGAAAGCTTGTCTCACACTGCTACAAAACTTTCTGCCACTGGGATTATAATATGCTTTTAATATATAGCACTTTAGTGCATATTTAAAATCTGAAAGTGTTTCAGATTTTCTTACTTTTTTTTTCCTTCCGTTATTAGTATACAATGAAAATTATTTGTTTCTGTTTGTAGGTATTTATCATTTACCCATCTTATTTTTGTAACCAGGGGTGGCCTGACACAGTAAGCATCGCATCTGGGTGCCGGCTTCGAAGGGGCGTCATTTGGAACTCAAAAACTAAGAGCATAAAAGGGGGTGTCATTTTTATATTAGCAGGGGGGACACTTACCGTAGGACTGCTCCTATTTGTAACCATCTTAATTTTAAATTCCATTCAGAATCTGAGAGATTTCAGTGCCAAGGAAACCGGTGAGGAACAGTATTCTCTTTGAACAAGATTTATTAAGATGGCGAACCAACTGGTCACCGGAGGCGGCTAGTAACTTGTATAAAACTAAAAGATATTGCTTACCTTTTGCGATTAACTCGAACATTGTACACTTTGGCAAGTTATCTCCACTTGGTGAGGCAGCACACTTCACTGGCAATTAGAGATTTGTTTTTAGAGTATCCAACAGATTTATTTGAGAAGGCAGAAATATGAATATTTCTGTCATTCCCAAAAAATCAGTTAGCATATTACTCTTAAAACTATACGGCTGAAACTAATTAAGTTCAACATGTTATAGTAGTATATTTTTAAACACTAACATAGTAAATGTAAGGTATCTTAAATAAAAGCACATTACAAGAAATCGTGTGGTTTAAAAAAAAAAAAGAAAAGAAAATGCTATTGCAATGCACTCTGCATAACGTGTAACGTGTATTAATCAGGAGTGTTAGAAAGAATATGAGTTGCAGTTCATGCATTGCAAAAGCGTATAATTAACATAAAGACGAAAAGAAACGATAAAAGTTTAAACATACTCACCAATACTTTAACAATCCCACTCTAACGAAAGCAAATACAAATCGCAAGTTTAATTTGCGAGTTTAATCTGTATACCTTTGTACAAAAAATTATCTTTACAAAACACGACTACTGAACTTATATCGTTATTGAAATGTTTTAAAACACTTTTGCAAGTCCTTTTATTTCTATTCGATCTATTATGTTGCATTGCAAGGCTTAAACAACCACTTTCAGCCATCACGAGCTCCCCGTTAAAATCAAAACAAACTCGCTAGCTGCTAGCAGACAGGGTACAGCAGGGCAAATTCTGCGTTACGTCATATTAATAAACCCCATTGCTAGAAGACCTCTGATTGGTCTACAGCAATCAGAGAGAGAGTTTAGAGACGATATCGATATAATCGATATCGTCTCTAAAAGTTGTTTTGGAGAAAGTGATCGGGGTATTTTCTGACGTCAGAGATAATGATCATCATTTTCTTCGAGTTTGCATACGAGATAGTGATGCCATCATTATTTTTTAGAAAATGATCGTATCATTATCACTTCATTAGTTGAGTTGTCTGCATATGGGGGTAGATCGTCATTTTCAACCCCCATATGCAGACAACTCAACTAATGAAGTGATAATGATACGATCATTTTCTAAAAAATAATGATCCTATCACTATCTCGTATGCAAGCTCAAAGAAAATGATGCTCATTATCGCTGACGTCAGAACGTACCCCGATCATTTTCTCCAAAACAACTTTTAGAGGCGATATCGATTATATCGAATGTAGACCAATCAGAGGACTTCTAGCTTGTGGGGTTTATTATTTTGACGTCACGCCGAATTTGCCCTGCTGTACCCTACTCGTTTGTTATTTGTTGATATTTGTTAGCATTTGCACATGTTGGTTGTTGTTTGTGTGTGGTTTGAGCGCTGATCCCAGAAGATGGCTCGATCAATGAGAATGAATAAGGACGAAATGGAAAAATTAGTAACATTTCTGGAACATAATAAAGACCTCGTCTCAGGGGAAATTGGAAAAGATATCAAAAGTATGTCTGATCAAAAAGATCTATGGGACTTAGCTGCATCGATGTTAAATGCTGAAAATTTAGGCATCGAAAGGACCGGACAAGATATAAAAAAAAAGTGGATACAGTTTAAATATAGAGTAAAATCTAAAGCTGCTACCATACGGAATAGCATGCAAAAAACTGGCGGCGGCCCTCCCGTAAATGAAGAACTGACGCCACTGGAATCGAGGGTTGTTGCCCTAATTGGCAAACACTGCGTCGATGGCATTTTGCCATTATCAGTTTCAGATTTAAGTGCTCGGCGATTTCTTGTAAGTATAAATCACTTCTATATAAAGCTTTTTACTGCTCTTTCTACTATGAAACAGAATGTGTGTTTTTGTCGATTACCATAGGCGTAGCGTCAGAAGGTGCATGGTGTGAAAATCCTCCTGTTTGCCAGCATTAAAAAACATCTTTTGAATTCTTGATTTCGGTATGTGCGCCCTCCCCAGTGGCGGATTATTGAAAGTTTCAAGGGGGGGGGCGGTTAGTCAGAAGATTGACATATACATCCATTTTATGGAAGTAGAATAGGATCTTTTACATTAATTTATTTTTTCTGGGGGGGGGGATCGACCTCTCCGCCCCCCCTTTAATCCGCCCAAGGCCCCCTCCCCCTCCCCTCAAATCTTCGGTCACGCTATGCAAATGCTAATTACTATGTAAAATTGATTACTGTTAAATCCTAATTTTTACTTTCTTTTTACTCAGTTTATTGCATATTGGAAAAGACGATGACTATATAAAAGAATATACAGGGTGCCCCAAAAAAGTGGTTACGATTTTAATTTGTTATCTATTATAGATAAGCGGGCAGTGTAATTTGAAATACTCAAGATAAGATCGGAAGTGATACTCCGTTGAGAAAAAAATCCACGTTAATTTCAAAAAGTTATGCTTTTAAAATTTTTATACGATCCCTGTACGAAACTATTCCCAAATAGTAAAATGTGCCCTATGTACTAGTGAGGTGCTGTGTAAAAGTTGAGAACAATACTTTTAAAAATGTCAGAGATATGAAGATAAATATAACGGCTTTTCAATGGCTGTCAATGTAAAAAAATCGCATCAAAGGATCACATTTCAGGGGACGTAAATATATTTTTTTTTTTTACTCCTGAAATAAGTGTTTGCATACAAATTCATGTCTAGTCCCCAGGGGCGTAGCCAAGGGGGGGGGGTTAGGGGGGTCATAACCCCCCATGAGAAATTTTTTACCATACAAAATGTATATTCTTCACTACATTATCACACACATGTATGCATATATATTAGTTGCAGTAGTCGTAACCCCCCCCCCCTCCATGAAAAATTTCTGGCTACGCCCCTGATAGTCCCCAATCATCTTTCTTTAAAGATATCTCTGCGACATCGTATGATGAAAACCTCGAATTTGGTACATAACCTCATATATGTATGGGGCACATTTTAGTGACTGGGAAAGTTTTTGTATTATGGCATGTTCAGAGCTCTCAATTAAAGTTTGAGAAACTGAAGGGAGCATAAGCAAAGCTCGTACTAATTGTAGTCTGCGAATGTAAAAAAAAACCAAGGAAGATGGCCAAAGGCAGAGGTTTAATGTATTTAATCGACTTATGTAAAGCCAAAAATCTGGATCTGCATATATTTTAACAAGAAGTCATTTGGCTGTTTTTTCTGCTTGGCGTGCAGTGATATTTTATTGAATTTCTTATTTCAGGCAACACAAGAATGCAATAAAGAGAATGAGGTTTTGCCAGGGCTATCACATCAGGTCTGTAATTCTTTAAATTCAATTCTAGAATTTCCTTGTATAAATTAAAATGTTTATATAAAAATTCTGCAGTAAAGAATTTTAATTCAATCACCATTCTATATGTTCATTATAAAATTGTTGTCTGGGGTCTATCCAGACTTTTCAGGCAGGGTCCTTTTTTTGTGAAAGGTCATGACATTCACTGCCAATTGAGATTTTTTTCTGGCAAATGGCTAAATTCTGCCATTCTTTCTCTGCCGGATTTTGTTTTTCATTTAATTATTTTGCATTATATCAAAGCATTTGGTATCATGTGCTCTTGTGTATTTTTTTATCTATATGTATGGTGTATGTGTGTAAAAAGTACTAATTATTCTTGTAACTTTTTGAAACAAAATTATGATTTTACAATACCTTATTAGTATTAGAGATAATACGGCATTGCTCTGGACTGTAGGGTTGTTCGATGGATACCCGGCACTGCTGAAAACTCACCCAGTACATGTGGTATACGTGCTCGTAAAGTCAGTAAAACCAAAATTACTGTGGTATGCAGCTAACAGTTACTTTGGGTGCAGAAGCTCAGATTTGCTTCCCTCTACACTAGTCTTTTGCAGAGTTCTAGTGATATGGTATTCATTAACCGTTTGACTACTATCCATCAAAATCCTCATACACCCTCCAATAAAAGTATTCGAGCAAGAGAGAAATTTCCTATTTCAGATTTGCGAAAAATAATTGAGTTTTTGAAAAACGCACAACTTCATAGAAATATGGAATGTCATATTTATGCATAGCCTAACTCATATTCAATGATAAATAATTTTTAATATATGAAACCAACGTAGGAAATTTCTCTCTTGCTCGAATGCTTCTTTTGGAGGGTGTACATTCCAAAAGTGCAATATCACTGCATAGCAGTCAAACGGTTAAGTTCAAGCGCGGACTTGGGAGGTATCCTTGATCGAATTGCCTGTTCTTTAACTTAAAAAAAGGGACTAAAGAAGGGGAGGGGAGAATAAAGTTTATTTTATGTTTAAACAATAAAGAACACCGCCATAATGTTTAATGAGCCAGTGCGCCTCACAACTAGTAGAAAACTCACTTTGGTATAACGTTTCCGATTTACGCAGACACTAGGACATTGATTCAAAACTAAAGAGAAATTCTTAAATCTAAATAAAAAGCATGAAAATATTTTAATTTTATATGTGAACTGTTTGTTTATAAATAAAGCAATATAATTCAATGAAAACTATTAGAGCTACAAGATAGGGGCACATTTGACTAATTGGGAATGTTTTTGTACAGGGGTCGTATAGCAATTTAGAAAGTGTAACTTCTTGAAAATTAAGGAGGGAAATTTTTTCTTAATGGAGTAATATTTCCGACTTTATTTTGAACATTTTTTCCATTTACATTGCCCATTTATCTCTAATAGATGAATAATTAAAGCCCTCAACCACATTTTTAGGACACCCTGTATATGTGTATGTTGAGAATTCAAGATATATGTAATTATCTTATGCAACAATTTTAATTATTGGGAACCATTTCTAGAGGGTGCAAGTCACAGTTCATGTTCAGAGCTCTCATTTAAAGTTTGAGAAACTGAAGGGAGCATAAGCAAAGCTCGTACTAATTGTAGTCTGCGAATGTAAAAAAAAACCAAGGAAGATGGCCAAAGGCAGAGGTTTAATGTATTTAATCGACTTATGTAAAGCCAAAAATCTGGATCTGCATATATTTTAACAAGAAGTCATTTGGCTGTTTTTTTTTTTTTTTTTTTTTTTTTTTGCTGCTTGGCGTGCAGTGATATTTTATTGAATTTCTTATTTCAGGCAACACAAGAATGCAATAAAGAGAATGAGGTTTCGCCAGGGCTGTCACATCAGGTCTGTAATTCTTTAAATTCAATTCTACAATTTCCTTGTATAAATTAACATGTTTATTTAGAAATTCTGCAGGAAAGAATTTTTATTCTGTATTTAACTTCTGTTTTTTTATCATTTAGGCTCAAATCTGTAATGATGATATTGAAGATATTACATGTAAGTTTTTTTTTCCTGTGTGTTTAGTAAAAAAAAGTTATCAATTACACTGAATGTACAGTTGGTTCCACTTAATGTGACCACATCGGGTTGACAGGGCGCGAAATTAGCGGACGTTAGTCGTATTTTGCAACTGTAATTTTGTTTTGACGACCGAGATTAAAGAACCAGTCGTCATTTCTTACGCCTAACATTTTGCCCAATACAGGGCTGCCACAGGCAACTAAAAAAAGACTATTTTGGCATCGGCCAAGTACGGCGACTTTTTAAACAAAAAAACCGCAAAAAACGACTGTTTTGCAAATTCTGGGGACTTTTTTATTGTGTAGACGACTAGTTTTCAGAATGTGCTGATAAAATATAAATGTAAATTTCCATGAAAAATAATTTTGCTTTCGTAAGTTTTTAATGCATAAACCGCCCAGTGGCAGAAAGCGAACGATCCTCTGCAGCAGTCTTCTGTGGTTGAAAAACTGTGGTTTCAGAAGACCACTTTCTTGTCTTCCGCGGATGTGTAATCATTTAAATCACACTTTTTGTAATGTAAACAAATAGAGAAACGTAAAGAAATTTAGCAATCATTTTTTAACTCCTTGCATATTAATGAAGTTGATTGGAGGAAACTACGAGCTCGGTTGGTTAATATGGCCATATTGGATTCTTTCTGCAAATGTGTTTTGCCGGCTCGTATGGCATGGCGGTGTGGGAAGATGCGATGATAATACTTGATATCAATATTGATGAACGTGCGAGATCCTTTTAATTAAGGCAGTGTAAAAGTTATTTGGATTAGTTAATATTCCTTAATTAAATATAATTATTTACCGCGGGAGAGTACAGGTTTACAGGAAATTATAAATTTCGGTCTTCTGGGCCTAAATTACGATAATTCAAATAAAAATATTATATGAATAAAAATGTTATTTGATGGTTTAAGCTTAATAAAATTTATCTTTTTTAAATAAAGCACCTTTATGAGATAAACTTTTTATTTAAATATAAGTAATTTAAATAAAAATAATTCTTAATGAGATAAAATAGCTGTGTAAAGTAATAAATCCTTCTTGATCACATTGAAAACTTTCATAGATCCTCTCCCAACTTCAGTTCAACCCACTGAGAATACAAATACATATTTCCACAATTTTAACATGTACTACGTGTTTCCTTAGAATGGTGCTTGATCAGGTAGCATTTTGAAGTTAGTACACATTTACTGCATACGTTTATCTACTATAGGCATTGTAGTTATATATATAGCAACAATTTATAAAACACTTCTAAACTATAACTAAAGACCATGTTCTTGTAAAATGTATGATAATATTTTATTCTGGATGCATAGGTGGAAAGATATAAAAATTGATTTTATATTTACTTACTATTTATTACTATCTTAATTTTAATAGCCCTGATCTTCTTTAATATTACTGTACATAATCATTAAGCCTACCTGTTTATAGTTTATGCCTATAAACAGAACAAAGTTTTTCGAAACTGCACCTCAATGAGTCAGTTTGGCAACCGGAAAAAAATAGTTAGGTGCCATTGACGCCTAGATTTTTGCTCCCAATTTCTCACCTTGCGTGTTGAACAATTCAATAACTGTATACAATTTATTATAATAAATGAAAAATTAGACATAAAAGGGTTAAATATTAATGGTGCAGAGAGACGATTTCAGCAGAAAATGTGTGCTTTAATGTATATAATGAACATAAGTTACTAAGGATAAAGAAGGGCAGAATGCACATAAGGAAAAAAAAAAAATGTGTAAGATTCTCAGACTTTAGCTTAAAAATTAATTGGGATTTTTTTAAAATCTCAGTGTTAACTCGAGAATTTTGCTTATTTTCAAAAAAAAAAAAAATCTTTAACATTTTACAAACAAAATATCCAATGCACACTACAATTTTAATTGTAATTCGATTTTTTACCCCATTCAATATTTTGGATCAATATTGAACAACTCAGCATGTGGTAAAACATGGATTAAACCTTTTTTTTTTCTTTTCTTCTTAAATCAAACCTCTTAGTTTTAAAGCAAGCAACCAGATTATTAATTTTTTTTTTCTTTTTTAAGCAGGTGATTCCCCGTTACAGAGGTTAAGTTGTGAGAGTACACCCAAGAGTATCTGGTATCTGCAAAAAGGAAATGGTATACATACACATTCATTCAATTATTGTTTTTACAATCATGTTTTCTGAATATGTTTAAATATGAAAGAAACTGTTAGGAACAACATAAAACTTTACGTAGACTTTCTTAAGTTATTTATTTTCTTTGTTTTAAAAGCAATATAATAAATGAATGTCAGAAACTTACCTGCACATTTCTTTTTCATAATAGTTAATGAATAACACAGAGAGTTAAGTTATAATTCCTTTTATTACATAATGTATGTACTCTTTATTTTGTGGTTTTGATTTATTAATCCGGTGATGTCTAATTTCAACAGTTAGTGCAATACAGTGCAACCAGACCTGCTTTTATTATACAGCCAAGAAATTATTATCACATATTTGAATGATTGTTTTATTTGTATTGTTGTTGGGTGTTTAAGTATTTTATTTAAAAGTGTCTTTTTAGTTATTTAAATTTATTAGAAGAAAGTGATTTGTTGTGATAATTGATTTTTCTTAATTTCTAGGTGCCGCACGACCCTCGGACATGCAACGAAAAAGAAAACTGAATGAGGCATTCAGTGTTGAGACAGAAATCCAAGAGAGACAAAAAAAAATTCTAGAAACGCTACAGAATATTGAGAAAAAATTAGAAGACGAAAACAATAGGTCCATTTTGATGAAAATTAATCAAAATATCGAAAAACAAAATGAAATTTTACAGCAACTCACTGAAATCAAAAGCCAGGAAAATGTTAATATGGCTCTCCTGTGTGAGAATATTAATAACTTGTACATGCAGTTTGTTAAAAAATAAAATTTTTGGTAGAAATATGCATTAAAGACCAATTAATACTTTTATTTTGTTACAACTGACTTTTATATTTCTCTGTTTTAACATGTCTGCCCATTTTACAGGCCTGCAAATGCCATTGATGACTAAAAATTATTGCTTTAGTTGCCTCATAAGAAAATATTTGCCTTAATAACCGTCATATACTGAAAGTGGTTGAGTACAGTAATCTTTTAAATTTAAACACAATTGAATAAAGACCACTAAGCATTAAGGAAATATTGTGCTTATTCCATCAGTGGAATTCAAAATTAATTGTTTGGGAAACAGCATAGATAAATGAATTATTCTTTTAAAAATCTTAGAAAAACTCTGTTTTTTAATCTAGAAAATCAAACGTCCTCCCTCACTATTGCTGGAAAAAAAAAAAAAAAATTAGCAGCATAAAATTCACTCAGGAATTGCTGTTAATATGAAATGTTAAGGTGATATTTCGATTAAAATATTATTTAAAAAAATTAATCCATTAGGCGCCGCTATATGTGTTAGCAGTATTTTTAATGAAACCGTAGGTTTTTATTAATGTAAAGAAAGTCTGTAAAGCAATGAGTAAAAAAAAAAGTCCAAAAAATTAAAATATTTAAGAGAAATAGCATGTTCCCAAAATGGGAACGCTGGCGCTTAGTGGGGGTAAAGCTGTTTTTTCTTTGGGGCTGGGGTAAATCAATTCTTTTCTTTTCTGCTACGCTCCATCTTTTAGCTGAACCTATTGGTTCAACTGGTTCAAAATTTGAAGCCAAGCACAAACAACCTTATTATCTTTCCACTAAAGCATAGTAATTAATTCTATAAAAATGAAGTCGAAGGTTCGTTTTTTTTTTTTTTTTTCTGTAAAGTTTTGGAATCTTCATCCGGACAATTTTGCAATCTATTTTCTCTTATTGTTCCAGTTGTTCGAAAGTTCCTGGACTTCATTTCTTTCAGTAACGGTAAGGATGTAAAAAAGTTATCAGTATAAAGTTCATGCTGCTGAGGATTTGAATAACATCAAGTTAAATCTAACACAACTCTTGTTCCCAGTGAATGCATATTATCTGCATTATGTTCCTTACCAACACAAACTTTAATATTGAAAGGATATAATTTCGATGAGGTGAGCACTCACATTTTGTACCCGAATTTTATAGGCTTGGAGCACATATACATTTTTGCTCTGAAAATATTCCAAACTGCTGAAGTTTTTTACTAAATGTATCAACAAATAATCAGAATCTAACTGCTGGAAATAATCAAATGTTTCTTGTACTGTTCTAAACTTCGCAGCCACTTTTTTCTTATGTAAGCTTAGACTTGAATTAAGCATTGCACAGCAAGTATGTAAGGCCTACCACGAGATGGAATGCTTATCACGCGATAAAACCGCACCTGCTACGATGGCAATACTAAAGACTAGTGGTGTGTCGTTCCGACCGGAACGGGTCCGGAGGAACGGATCCGAGCATGGACCGGGTCCGGAGCGGACCATCTCTAAAAATGGACCCGGTCCGGTTCCGGATCCGGACCGGATCCGGATCCGCTCCTTTCGGTCATTTGGATCCGGACCCGTTCGTTTCGTTCATCTGGCTCTGAAATCAGTCATTTGGGTCCGGACCCGGTCCTTTCGTTCATCTGGTTCCGAAATCAGTCATTTCTGTCCGGATCCATTCATTTCGGTCATTCGGTTTCGAAGTCGGTCTCGGTCCTCTCTGTCCGAACCCGCTTCCATTGATCGAGTGAAGAACATAGGCTTTCTGAGAATTCGCGATCTCAGGACTTGAATACGCCATCAAGCGGCCCAACTAGAACTACTATGTGGCAGGCTTGCCTGGCCAGCTCAGCTCAGCTTACATATTACTGTTTTGAGACGCGCTTATTTCAAACGTGTGTAATTGTTTTTTTTTTTTTTTGGCCAAAATATATTATGGGTAACGACAAAGTTAATTGCTGTGTTCCTCAGTGTGATTCTAAGGGGAGAGATATTCCTCGACCCAGTTTCCACAGATTTCAGTCAATTAAAAGAAATCCAAAATCAACTCATCTGAAGCTGACCACGACGAGGGAGCACCACGAGACAGACCGAGCAACAGGCATCGGAAAAAAAGTAAAACCTCCGGAGTTTACAATGGATTAAACGCTATGATTGGCTAAAAGTATCGACAGAATGTTGTTTGTGGAAAACATTTTCTTGACAGTGATTTTATCACCAAGAAGATGTAATAATATCACTTTGCCGTCTTTTCTTTGAATGTTTGAAAGATCTAGTCATAAATGCTTGGATTAATTTTATGAACACAATTCCAAATGCAATGTCCTTTTTAATTTAACATGATGTTCTATGCTATTTGTGATTGATTTCTATATTATTTATATGCTAATACTTTAATATGTACGTTTAAAGGTTCTATACTATCTGAAATTCGACAGGTTTATGTGACATGCGATGTTAAAATAAGTAAAAACTCCGGTTAGATTCTAACAAAATACTAGTCCTAAGTTACATATTATTTTTAACGTTTCTATGATTTTATGACTAATTTGAAGTATAGAACAATATATCTAATGTTAAATGTTAGAACTTTGCTAAACAGCTCACAATATTTACTCTAAATATACCTGATTGAAAGATGAATTTTATCGCACTGTTGTAGAGCCCCTCTTATACCTAAATTCGACCCCCAATTGAGAATTGAGGCTTTGCATTGATATCTTTAGTGAGTGTTAAGAATCTACCCAGTGCATGAATTTGTATGAAGATGTATACTAGTAGAACTAGAATTTCTATGCATATCACATTTAGTTTTTGAATATTTAATTTTAAAGTTTGTGAAAATAATCAATTGTTAGAAATCTTGCATCTATACAATTGGCTCATTTCTCTCCAATTATCATAGAAACTCCTTAAAGTGTCTATAGACAGTACCCTGTTGCCCTTTCTTATCATATATAACAGGATTAAATTTTTAATTTAAAGTTCATCATTTAAAATTTCAAAGTATATTTTTTAATTTAAAAAAATATATATATGTTGATTCTTCTATTATTGTTTAACAATATCTGAAAGTTTCATCTGGATTACATGGGTTTTCGAGTAATAAATTTAAGAAAATTGCTATCATCTCGATTTAATAGCTCCAAAAGAATAATTTTGTATTTTAAAATAAAATTACGTTTTTAACTTTATATAAGAATTTTGAGAGAGAACAAATAATGTTGATAATGTTTTTCAACACTTTCATTGGGGTTACACACTAGACATGTCCTTCTCCCCCCCCCCCTTAATAAAAAAATAGAATTTTACTAAAACAATTATTTGTTTTAAAATTTTAAGAGCAGTTGAGTCCAAATTGTTTTGCGGGGGTTTAATGAGGGTGCTTCAAAGTAGGAAAGGGAGTGGCCCCCCCCCTTTTAATAGAATTTTAAGTATGTCTGACAAAGATCCATTTTTCTTTCATTAATAATAAAAAATCATAGTTCATAAAAGCTTCCACTATTCCAATGATTACACTATTCTTAATTTGTCAATTTTTAAAATACATTTCAGGTAAAAAATAAAAATAAGAAAACAGTAAATGTTATTTTTAGTTGCATCAATTCTGACTATTAAGTAAATATTTCAAGTGTTACCTTTAATTGAGTGTATTTTTAAAAAATGAGTTAATTCAATGTAGTAAGGGAAAACTTACAACTTGCAGATTGTGCAGAAAGTAAAATAAAAAAGAGGAAGTAAACCATTGTGTGATTTTTTCTCAAATTTATTGGATGCAAATAGCATTTTTTATCATATAATTTATGGTTAATAAAATGATGGCGATAGATTATGTGGATGGAAAAGTTTACTTTTAATTTCATCTGTATGTGGATAAACACCCAGACACATGAGCAAAACACGAAAAATTAGCAAATGTTACCTTTAAATTAAAAGATTGCCTTGATATAAAACTAAAAGAAATAAATCATGCGACATTTGTTTCCATAAAAAACTTTTTCCACCTCTAAAAAGAGAAAACAGGCATAAAAACCGCGTTGCTTAATGCAGGCACAACTATATCGTTGCGTGAACAAGCTACCCGTCACCGAGCACATTGGTTTATATCCTACAGCGCCCCCTTTAGGTCGTTGAGATCGCGAATTACAGGGGGTGGGGGGATATAAAGAGGTACCTGTTTCACTTCCTGTGGAAAGATAGTCTTGTACTAGTTGATGCCGGGGGACGGTTGACATTCCAAGGAGACTGAAAGGTCATTCATTATTAGTGAGATGAGATGAGAGCTTATAGGAAGAAATCTGGGGATAAATTGCTTTTGAGAATGTCGTCATTGGATGTAGGACTGGAGAAGGAATACGATATCTCTTGATTTATTGATTTGTGAGTGGAATTCAGTGTTGTTACGGGAGATTATTTTATCATTTTAGTTAGTAGGGATGGAGTTTTTAATAGTTAGGATTTGATTTTCTCACAGTTTTTGGGGGTTGGCTGATCAGCTATAATTTGCCAGGTGTGGGGAAAAAACTTGGACTGAAAAAACGCGAACGGTAAGAACGCCCAAATGATTAATTTTTACTAAAAATTGGACATAAAATTCTTTGTTTTATAATATGCATGAGGAATATATTTAATTGTGTTTTATGCCAAATTTCTTTTGTTTTGGCATAAAGGGGTAAACTTTCATGTTCAGTAGATCTGGGAGTGAGAAAGCTATTGTTATTAGGGTTTCCGAATTTCCTAAGCACGTAATAATATGAACCATAGGGAAAGCGTCGGGAGGGGGCACAAGGGGTCACCTACCCCCTGTGCCCCCCCTCAAAATTCATCACAAAAAAATTTTTAAGTAAAAATTTGCTTGAAAATGTAAAAAAAAACTTCCCTTTTCTGCTCTTAAATCCGATATGTGGCCCCCGCAAACCTTTCCTGTACCTCTCCAAAATTTCAGTAGGTCTGGAAGCAATGATAAACTCTTCCTTACTATTATTATTTGATTTTCCTAAGCGTATAATACATATGAATCATAGCAGCAGTTTCGGGGGGGGGTGCAGGGGGAGCTCCCCCCCAACTTCATTTCAAACTCTGTTAAACAATCTTTTAAAGCTAATGTTATTAAGTCTTCTTAAGCATATAATACATATGAAGCATAGGCGAAGTATTGGGGGAACACAGGGGGGCACTTGTCCCCCAACTTTGTCTCAAAATCTTTTCATTTTAAAAATTTGTTCGTCGGGTCGTATTAACCGATCCAGCTAAAAATGTAGAAGGAAACTCCATTCTTCCCCTTGACAAAATGTTGTAAAAAAAATTGTCCACTGTCAGGGTTGTTTAATTCAAACAAAATTAGTTTTTTATGCCCTTGGTTAAACAATATTTTCAATATCAAATCTGTTGTACTAGTTAAAGCTTTTGAATAATAGGGCTTCTTTAAAACTTTTGTTTCTTTATTTTAAGCAATGCAAAATATTTTATGCAAAAAAGGCTTTATTTGGTAAATAAAGTGAATAATGTTTTCCTTTTTCATAATTAAGTAACTCTCACAGCTTTACATAAAGTTACATTGATTGTTAAAATAGATTATTGCATCCTTTTTTTAATTGTCTTACATTCAGGTATGAAGATCAATATTTGATAATTTATCGTTCCAATTTTTTGTTTATCGTCATTCTTGAGTATTTCAGGAAGTTCTTTTTAAAGTTTATTTTGAAAGTTTCTAGTTTTATAAAAAGAAAAGGCTTTATAAGTTTATCTTATAAAGCTTAAAAAGAAAGATTTTTTTAATAACCTTTTGCGTCATAATTAATTTTTCCTAAATTCATGGCAATTTGGTAAACTGCTGAAGTGTGTAGGTTTAGAGTTCTGGGCTACCGAGCAATTGTTTACTCCAAATGTAACCCGAATACGCGTTAGAACCCCTCAGGAAGTCCCCCGCCCAAGGCATCCCTTAATAAAGCAGACTGCCCTCGTGTAGACATCCCTTAACCATGAAACCAAAACAACTTTCATGATAACTTTCATTGGAAGTAAAATGTTTAATATAGGGTAAAAATTATTATCACTTCCGATCCCTATTGTAGAGATATCCTAATAACACTGATCTAGGGGTTTCTTCTTTCAATATTGATCATAGACATATAGAATAAATTACAAAGTTACTTTATATTATCGAATAAAACTCTCAGGAAATCAGAGGTAATTAATTACAAAATTTTACTTTTTATACATCCCTCTTACAAAAATACTTCAGCCTTTCCCATAAAAAGGCTCAGAGATATGTTTAATCAAAGTTGGTGAGTGGCAATACGCTATACAATATCAATAATAGTAAAAGTATTATTATTAGAACTATTGGAACAAAGCTATTTAATTAATTAACTAATTAATTTTAGTCACAGTTATTTAAAAAAAATATTTTACATTTTTAGAAGTGAGTTTTAAATAATTTTAAAACTTTACTTTAAAAGTTTTTTTTTTTTTTTTTCTGTTTTAGCATTTAGAAATGAAAATTTGTCAAAAACCTTGCATGTTACACTAAAATTTGATTTAAAGAGGGTCTTTTAGGGAAGTTTTTTAAAACCCTGGAGGATAGAGGGGGGCACAACCCCCTCCCCCCATGAGGATTTTTTTCCCATACAAAATGTATATTCTTCACTCCGTTATCACACCCAGATATACATGTATGTGAGTTGCAGAGTTTGGCAGTATCGTTAATATACATGTATTTTCAAAATACATTTGTATCTTGTATTTTGTATTTTCACTTGCAAAAAACAAAGTATTTTGAGAATGTATTTTAAAATATATTTTCATAGTATTTTGTATTTTCAAAATACAAAAAATACATTTTATATTCTGACATTAAATTAATTTTAACACCACAGATTGCTCAGATAGCATGTGCAAATGAAAATCATAAAATTGCTGATTTCATTCCCCCCCCCCCCTCTCTTGATGTAATTTATGAGCTGCACTAGAATTACACGTAGTAGTGTCACTGAAGAAGTGTTAGGATCTCTTGTGATCTTTAAATTTAAGTAAACAGGAAAGGGAAAGAAAAGCCTTTCATACTCCTGTTTAAAACACAAACAGTATATTTGTCTAGGAATGTTTCTGGATTCCCACTGTATATGAAACCAAAAGTAGTAAAAACATTTTTAGGTAGTATTTATTAGATTCTTTAAGGGAATTTTCGAAATGTGTTCCTAAGTTCTAGAAAAATAAGGCTGCCAGTATTTCTGCAGTAGTATAATGGATTCTTGGTTACTGTGGTTAAGAGACAAAGATACACGAAGGCTGTCAGCCGTGGGGGATGCCTTGGGTGGGAACTTTTTAAGGGGTTATAAGGCGCATTCGAGTTACATATGGAGTGAAACACACTAAATTCCCGACCATTAGAGCGACAGCTTCCCGTAATGGACGGGGTGAATCAAATTTCCATTCTAGATGATTTTGAAACCTTTTGCGCAAATCTTAGTTAAAAATGTTTCCAAATTTTATCTGTAGATGGAAATGAAAATGTTAAGGAGCAGCGTCAGTTATGGAAGCTGAAAACTTAGATAATATGGAAAATATTTAAATTTACGATAAATTCTAAAACTCACTGAAAGACAAAACTTGAATTTTTTTAGGTTGTGATTTAGCTGAGTATTTATATTCAAACATTCAACTGGGTCCATGGGCGTCGCAAGCTTTGGGGACAAAACTGCATTTTCCTTCACCGTATGTATTTAGAATTACATAAATTGTATGCTTCATTTCCATAAATATAATTTAATCTACTAAATCAAATTTTATTTGTTTTCTTTTATCTCTTTTTTGAAATACATAATTACAAATACATAATTCCGTGTTTACTCGCGTAATAGTCGCACCCCCGTTTTGAAGTAGAAAAAATAGCTTTAGTTAGAATAACATGTTGTAAATTTTACCCTGCATAACAGTTGCACGTAGACTTTCACTCTGAAAAATTGGCAAAAAAGTGCGACTGTTACGCGAGTAAACACGGTACTTAAGTATGTGTATTTTGTTTGTTATTAATATTTTTGTAAATTTAAATTTCAAAGCTTTTTAAAATCTCAGATGGTCATTACTACCCCCAGGTTATAATAGACCCACCTGTCCAAATATTCCGTATAAATTTATATTTGAAATAGTATAAAATATCTTCGTCATAGTGCCTTATCAACCCAATTTATGGCTTCGAGTTCTTTGTGTAATTATCGAATTAAAATAACAAAATATTTCATTGTCCGAGACACATTACTTTAGAGTCTTGACTTACACGAGAAATGCGTTCCCAGACCTCTCGCGTAAGGCGCGTTTCCACTTGTGTCGTTAATGCCCCAAATGCCGTTAATTCCCCGAAAGTCGTAACGCTAAAGTAGAATTCCGTTTCAACTAGCTTCAGTTATCTCCTTTAAAAACCGTACGTTCCTCCAATGGCTATTAGCGATTTCGCGCATGCGTGTTTAAACTTTTATCTGTTTCCCGTTTTTCTTTTAAATATATCCCCATTTGTTATTTTTAAATACAGAAGAATTTCTTAAATTTGGAATTCCAATTTACGAAATTAGACCTTAAAATAACAATAAATCAGTATTCGAAAGAAAATGTTTTAGATTTTATTAAAAATGTTTAAAAGAATAGCATCTTTCTAATAAACAATTTCTCAGTAAATGTATTTTATTTTTAATACATTTTTCTATTTAAAAAAAATTTTAAGTCTTTTTTTTTTAACTTTACCTGATTACAACGATTTTTTTAAATAATACTGCAGGATTTTTTATAATCTGGAAATTTGTGTTATGCAGAAACGGTAAGTCCCGTCGACTTTGAATTTGAAAAATTCTACTGCATTTATTTAAGGGACTTTTTTAGTTAGCACATATTATACTAATTTTAGGAGGCTTAATAAAAAAAAAAAAAAAAAAAAAAACCTGGGTGTCAGTATTTTAAAGCCTCTAATTTATGGGAATCATTAAGTTAATTGAGCTGTTTTGATAGATTTAAAAGGTAGCCACATTTTCGATAAATTTAAGTACTGCATACTGTCTTTTACTTAATAAGTAATTAACAGAATATTGATATCTGCTTTTCGTGTGTTTTGTAAATTTAAGAAGTACATTATGTTATTAATTTAATTTCAGTTATCTCTAACATACACTAAAAGCATATAACTATTTCTGAAAAGGTTGTATTGTATTTTGTTATGATAAACCTACACGAGGAGTATTTCGTATTGCCTATCGAAAGGGGGAGTGCCTTGTGCGGGTGACTTTCTTAGTGCTTCTGAAGCGTATTTACGTTACATCATGAGAAAAACCGTCCAAAACTCCAAATTTTTAGATAATCAGCCGTCCGGTAGATCAGAACCCTGGACTTTTATACTTCAGTTATCTACCATCTTCAGTATCTTATCAATTCGGCTCGGGTGGGCACATCTTGTTTTAGATGCCATCTCCGGCCTTTAAATGTCTAATACAAAAGATAGTGCACGAATAAATTTAGATTTATTAATCAAATTTCTATTTGAAAAGTATTGAACAAAATTTTTAATCTGGTATTTAAAGAAATACAAAATAAAAATGAGAAAACCTATGATTTGGAAAAAATATTGGTCTTAAAATTAAAATTCAATAATTACAATAAATTTTATTTATACA